>MU123698.1:445828-715478 GCA_014904935.1 Melanogaster broomeanus | reverse complement strand
AGCGAATCTTCTTCGTCAATCTTTCTTCTTCTTTTCGACGGACTTCCCTTGTTCTTCGGGTCCGCCAGCGGCTGATCAGGAAGTGGTCGAAGGCGAGGCTGATCAACGTCCATAGACGAGGGACCAGCTCGGCCTGGAGTGTGCTGTGCGCCCGCGGGCTGCGACCCAGAGGAGCTTGCCTCGGGTGCAGCGTCCGCGTTCTGGGACATGATACAACGGCGGCGGACTCCATAGGACCAAGAGGATGATGTCCCGACTGACCTGACTCCTGACGAGTGCGCTTCTTCTCCCTCTGCTCTGCTCTAAACTTGTCTCACGCTCCTTCTTCCTCGTTGCCACTTCAAGAGTGGTCCAGAGAGACTCGTTCAACAGGCCCACCTTGCGTTTGTCAAGCCACATGCCTCCGTCGGCCTCCCGAGCGGCCCGAGCGTCAGGAACGTCTCGACCTGTCGTGTCATTTCCCAGCAAGGACGCACACGACGGAAGGTCGAGAATAGCGACGTTATTGTTGGCATGAGGGACGGCGAAGCGCGTCGCGACAACGGTTTCCAAGTTATACACATCCGCAAAGTCTCCCGTAGCCTAGGGCTCGTTAACGGAGGAGCGATCCGCCCGGAGCGAAGGTGAGCGTCGTAGGCGAGGAATAAACGTATTTGTGCCGCTGACACGCTCTGCGGGCTTAGTAGCCTGCCGACTGGATCCGTTATTTCGTAGATCCCAGGGCCGGAGCGACGAAGGTGCTGTAATGTTTGGGTGGACATGTTTAGGGATGGACAAACTGTTGGGAGACGAAGGCGATGGCGAGAGCAGGAGTGATGTTCACGGGCAAGAAAGAGATGGGATGGGACCTCGAGACGCGAAACCGAAGGATTATAATGATCGGAGGAAAATGAAATTGATAGGTGTCCCAAGAACACCTGAGGATCGTCGTGAGGTGGATCCCCGTTTCCATCCGGTAAGTCCGAGACGGTCGCGATGCCAATTGCGTCGAAGTACTCACGCAAAGCGTCTAGATGCTCGACCGATCGTATGGGAGCCAAGTGACATCTCCCGATTTCCATTTAATTTGTGAAAAGGGCTTCGGTACGTGTCCCGCTATGGCCAATTATTTTTTCTACTGACCATTCCTCCTCCTCGTCTTCAAATTCAGCAATTTGATTGTCCAGTCGACCAGGGAACAGTCGATCGTTGTTCGGATGATGAATCCGAAGGTAAGACGAGTGGAATACTGGATGTCCCCTCGCTGCTTCAGGCCGGCTAGGCAGTTCGACTAGGTACGAATTATTGTTGTAGTCCTCCACTATTTTATAGGGCCAATGTACTTAGGTACGAATTTCCGCACCAATCCCTTAGGGAAGGAAATATTCTTGCTCGAGACATAGACTAGATCTCCGACTGTAAACGGAGAAGAGCGACGACGACGATTAGCGGTCGCGGATTCTCTCTCCTTTGGGAAGTAAGGCATTGCGGGACAATGCCTGGTGGGGGGTATGTGGCGATCGTAATAGCCACTCTGGTACAGCCACACCGCGTCTAGACAAAGGTCACTTGACTATCGTTTTATCATATTCGCGTTCTATCCCTATGATACTGATCACTTATTTCATTTTATGTCTGTCTCCTAGTGATACATTCCGATCCCTTCCCCACCGTCTCCCTCGCACGCCATACTCCACGTGCTTTCCATTCCCTCGTGATTCTATGACTCGGCCTAATAGAAAACTATAAAAGACCCAGTTGTTTTAGAGTAGAAGCCCGGCGTTTCACGAATTGACTAAACTTCATCTGGTTATTTCAACGTGCGACGTCTCTTGTGCCGACACCTTCGTCTCTCGACTTAGCCAGTCGTCACACAAGGCGACCCGGCCCGACAACCTTGAGGATTAGCGCTCAGCGTTCGTAAGCTCTGCCACACAGATCTGAATTCCTTCACAACGTCAACCAGGCGCCAATTGCGTGGCCACCACTGCCTGTTTGCAACCAGCCATTAGCTAGCCTTAACTCCCCTCTGCCGCGAGTTCGCCCTCTTCACCTAGGTATGATTGCTAGTATCCGTTACAACCATACCTTACCCGCTCACTACCTTGCATCTACTAGTAGCCTCCCATCGGTGCTGACAACCAATACCCCCAGCCTCCGGTCAGCATCTCCGGCGTCCACTGCTCGTCGATCCATGGACGTGTCCGACGAAGACCCTGTCCCCTTTCAAGGGCATACATCGCCTATCCGCACGGTCGCCTATTCTCCTGATGGCAAACAAATTGCCACTGGAGCAGACGACGGACTGATTATAATTTGGCACTCAAAGACGGGAAACATGCTCCTGCAGCTGGATGGTCACACCGATGCTGTGTGGGTTGTGTCCTTCTCACGCAGTGGTAGCAGGCTGCTCAGTGGGAGCACAGACCACACGCTTTGCATATGGAACACGACCACTGGGGAACCTGTCGGTGACAAGTGGGAAGCACATTCGGACGCTGTGTGGTCAGCCACTTACTCACCTGACGGCGAAACAATCGCAAGCGGAGGGACGGATGGCCTGGTACGGATCTGGGATGCACAGCGAAAGACGAACATTCTCGAGATTACCGACCACCCTGCTGTCGTCCACTTTGTCACGTTCTCGCCTGATGGAGCTTCTCTGGCGACAGCCTGCTCAGATGGGAGCATCCGTATCTTCAATGTCCGAACCGGAGCCTTGGTTCTCGGCCCACTAGCAGGACATACGAGCGCGGTCCGTGTCGTTGCGTACAGCCCAGATGGCATGCGGCTTGCGAGTGGCTGCCATGACAACACCATCCGTACTTGGGACGCTCGAACTGGCATCTTGCTGTTGGGCCCTTTGGAGAGTCACACAGATGCGGTCATATATGTGGAGTATTCTCCAGATGGAAAGACGCTGCTCAGTAGTTCATATGATGGATCCATCCGCCTTTGGGATTCCGTTACCGGGGACCTCATTGCAGGTCCATTGCGAAGGCACTACGGTCAGGTTGTCGCCAGATACTCTCCTGAAGGGGATTGTTTCGTCAGCGCTGGACTGGATGGATCCATTCGCCTGTGGGATACAACGACCAGGGACGTTGTTTTGCCATTGGTATGCACATCCCTTAGCATTTGCACCACCATTCACAAGTGGATCCAGATGACCGAAGTAGATCAACTCGATTATGAAATCACCGGCCCTTTCAGAGGTCACACGGCCTTTATCAGAGGTGTCGTATACTTCCCTAATGGCATGCGTGTGGCTAGCGCATCATCTGACAAATCAATTCGTATTTGGGATGTTCAGACTGGGGTGCTGGTGAAGGAGCTGGCGGAATCAGACGAAGTTTTCTCATTGTCAATCTCGTCTGACGGGATGAGATTGGTTAGTGGAGGATTTGGTTCCATAACAATGTGGGACTGCATAACGTGGCAGGTCGCGCTCCATATACCTGAAGGACATTCGGGTTGGGTACGCAGCGTGTCCTTTTCACCAGATGCCAGTCTTATTGCTACAGCGGGAGAACACGGCGAGGTTCTCATCTGGAACTCACACACGGGCGAGCATGTCAAGACGATGTCAAGCCATGACCCCGCTGTGGAAGTGTGGACTGTTACTTTTTCGCCAGATGGGCAACGAGCTGCCAGTGGCTCACAAGATCACACCATACGCATCTGGGACGTCCACACTGCCGAAGCTATTACCGGGCCGCTCGAGGGTCACAGTGATGCTGTTGCTTGTGTAGCTTTCTCGCCGGATGGCAAGACTATTGCGAGTGTCTCAGTGGATACCACTCTGCGACTCTGGGACATAGAGCTAGGCAATCTGAGCCTCGCGCCCATCCAACACAATTCGCCAGTACTCGCAGTTTCATATTCGCCTGACGGGAAGACCATCTGTACCGGTTCTGAGGATGGCACCATATCCTTGTGGCATGCCATTACTGGCGAATTGATCCTTGCTCCCCTCCGAGGCCACAGGAAACGCGTGTCGTCGGTTGCTTTCTCTCCAGATGGAAAGCGTATTCTCACCGGCTCATACGACCAGACCCTTAAAGTCTGGGATTCTACTACTGGGGAGATGATCAAATCTTCTGTGCGTCAGACCGCGGGTTGATAGATTGTGTGCTAGCACTGACACGCCCAAACAGGAATCGATCCGTACGGAAGATGTGAGTACTCGACATGATTCTCGCACCTCAGATTGTTAACAATCACCGGCATCTTGAAGTGCAACTTGAATGCTCTCCTAAATGTGAGGAACTGATTGCTCGTTGATACCGGTGGTCGCTGACGTACCACATCACTCAGCTGCCTGCTGTACCTCTTCCCAGTCGGACGCCTCGAACAGGTTTGGCGGAGGGTGCAACAGACCCATTGGACGTGCGTCTTCTCTGTTGTTGTTCTCCACATCAAGCTCATGCGCTTTCAGTTCCTAAATACCTCTAGGCCTACTCTGGGCCATACGAGGCCACTAGCGGAACTTTGGTCCCGGTTCAGAATCTTCCCACATCGAAATTTGGACAATGCGCGACTTCCGCTGACACGGGTTTATCCATGGAGGGGTCCAAACGTGAGCCCGATGTTTTTCATTCAATCCCTTCCTAATTTAGCACTTCGTTAGAGGATATTTGCTGCTGGACCACAACAAGACCTTGAAGATAGGCGGCGAGCAGCGGCGATGCCTGTGACATTCGATGACGAAGAATACAATATGCCGCCGCCGCCATTGACGACCCGACGCTGGAAGGACTATCCTTGGATAGACATCCTCTGTTACTGCCTCTGCCTGCCTTGTTGCCGTGATCCCAACATGAACTAGCCCATCGCGTTTTGTTTCGCCTCGTCGTGCATGCATCTACCAACTCTTTGTACACTTGTGTGATTCGTGGGCGCCCACCTGTTCTTCGAATGACGTCTCCCAGCACTTGCTACTGTGTTCCAGCCACGGATCCGAACTCGACTTCATTTCACCCTGTAATATATACACATCTTTTACTTGATTTCTTGTACAATTGTGGTCATCTACCTCTTCAATATCCCAGTGTTACTATCTTTGAGTTCTAGCTACAGGCTTTCTTATCTCTGCCTAAACGGTGGTTCTGACGATTCGTCGGGTTCAGAATACCTCAACTCATAAGAAGCTCGTCGCTTGAACCTAGCATATAGCCTTGATGCGGCTGCAATCCATCAACCTCCTTCATGATCTGTTGTGCTGTCATGTGCAGATCGTTGAGCTGGTGCTCTGCCATGCCGTGACCATCAAACTGCCTGAGGGAACAGAAATCAATACAGAGACCTAAGATGTACCTAGCTTGCTGTCAATGTGGGCTTGATTATGCAAAGCAAGGCCTCTTCAATGCAAAGTGGACTACAGGACCGCTGGTAAGGTATAATGCCTCCGCACGATGACTTTATACTTACGTTCACCACTCACTCCTCCAACCACGTCAAGAGCTCTTTTCCTGCCGAGGATGCTGTGTCTGCACGTGGCTTGCGAATGTGTGCCCATGGACGGAACTGGATACTAGAGAACGAAGTCGTCATGGAAGAATCGATAGCCGACACCAACTGGAGCGTGCTGTTGCGCGCGGTTACCTTCCCATTCAGAGACGCGCCATCAGGCACTGTCCCTGCATAAAGCTGGACGAGCTCGTGCCATACGAGACGTCACGCATCACCCAATTTTATGGGGTGAGATAAACGACGTGCTAGACATCACGTCGACAAGTTGGCCAACCTGAGACGAGAACAGATATGCACTGTCATGGCTGTCGTGAATGATCCGGCATGCCGCGAAAGCTTAGTCCCGATTCCGGCTGTTGGATTTCGCAGTGAGTAAACGGTGCGCGGATCTGGTTGCACGTACTGACCTGGATGCGATGAAGTTGAGACGATCTATACCGTCTACTCGGTATAAAAAATGGTGTTGTCCGGACAACCAAGGTACGAATTAGTTTACGCAGCGGCAAGAACACGGGATCAGGATCTCTGGCTGGCGTCGAAGCATGACAAGCAAATGTGGCTCACGTTTGCAGTTTCTTGCCCAATCCCTGTGACTAGCACAGCCATATCGAGGATGTCGTTGGCACCATACCTGGTGTTGGCGGGGAACATGCTCGGTTGATAATCGACCAAGTGCCTCTTATGGTGAGCTGGTACTAGATGGTCGGGTTTAGGTGGAACGTATGTGGTGACGAACAATCCACAAAGTCACGGTAGCGATGATTGGCTTGCATGAACCAATGATAGGCCAGATCCCTGGATTTCTCACATGACAAATACAGTGATCCACCCCTCCTTTGGACACCAAAATGATGCAAATGTTGTATAAGAGACAAAACTCGAGAAGAAAAAAAATTGCCTGGTACGAATGGAGGGATCCTATGTGAACTACATATGGATCAAGTGTGAAGCAAAATAAACTGTGTATTTGATGAGGAACGCGACACACAGTTGAACAGGCCAATTTTCGTGACCCCCCAGTCCTTTGTACAGTCAAGCCGTGTTATACTGTCACAACTGTCACACAAGTGACACAGCTACTCCCAAGTACCTACTGTACGCTATGGAGGGGATCATAACACATCATCTACAATGTACAGTACAGTGAAATCTTGGTTAAAATCATCAAAAACTCTAGTCTACTTCTGGTGCCAAATGTTTGAAAGTTTAAACAGATTGGTGTTGGGATAATGATGTTTCAGTGAGCGAAGAATTTCCAACATTGAGTGTGAGGTTCTTGTTTGGGCAATTTCAAAACATATAACAATTAAACATAGGATTTTTTTTTGTGCACTATGGAGCTTGATTGTTTCTAAACACGACAGTATTAAGTTTTAGAGGAATTGATGAAGATGTGGTCATGAAAAATTGAATTGTACAAAGGAGTGGTGGTGTACAAAGGACCGGTGGATCACTGTAGTGGTTGGTCATCGTATTAGGTCAGCCAGTAAACGACAAAAGTGCGTCTTACACCTGAGACACAGTCGAAAAAGTTGTCGCAAAAGAGGGTTACCTTATCCAATAACATATTGCGCCTGGGAAAATAAATATATCTAACAGATAGATTAGAAACCAGAATTTAAATAATGTTCAAATATGTATTTCCTGAATATTTGTAGACATATGCAGGATATGATAACCCCTCAGACTCAAGATTTGTACCAAAGACCAAGATGCCATATCATATTTAATTACACAGTGAGAAAATGTCGACAATCTGTCATGAGGTAATATTAGAGATATATTTCGGAATCTGGAGGAGATACATATTGTCTAAATACGAATCTGATATGAATACGTATTCAATTAGGGAACAGCACGGGTATGGGTAACCCGCACGGGTTGTGGGTACGGGTACGGGTTAGGATTCCCAGACCCGCACAAAAACCCGTACCCGGGGGGGTACCCGTCCCCTAATCGAGGGATTTGTGGTGGTGTGATTGCCATATTGGAATCAATCGCACCCAAACACACACACACCACGCGTGCACCAACACCAACACTTTGTCCGCTCAACGACATTCAAAACACAAAACCTTGAACTACAGGAACGCTATGGCACAGATCTCTCAAACGACACCCGCTCATCCTCCTACTGACTGCCAGGCCCATCCGTGGCTACACTGTGGCATAGCATCTGCAGGTAAGAAATTCAATTCGTTGTTGAGTAGAACACCTGATATTTTGTACACATCAGCAAAACCCAATTTTAGTCACAGCTTTGGTCATGATGACAGCAGTGTACAGCACTTGGCAGGTACGCGACAGTAGATCACAGATTGCCACATATAGATGCCACAGCCACAGACAGCCACAGACAGCCACAGACTCGTGACAGACAGCTGACAGACCAGAAGATATTGACAGGTCTAGGGTTCAGCAGGGGTATTGACAACCCCTGGGGGTCAGGGGTAGGGGTATATGGGGGTAGGGGTAGGGGTCAGAATATTTTTACCCCTGGAGGTCTGTAAGGTACATGACCAGTATGTACTTACACACTCCTAATTGGCCATGTGACCTGATCAATGAAGGTCAACATGTAGATGATCTTGACAAGGTACAAGGAGAAGTTGAACAATGCATTATTGTTCTCCCTTGTATTTGGAATGGGCACAGGTGATGGCCCAAGCATATGTAGATTAGTATATAAGTAGAGTAGTTTTAGTACATAGAGGATAATGAGTGTTGAAGGTATATTGTTATACATGTAATGGTGCCAGTGTCACAGGGATACTCAAGAAATATTGTAATTTCATGCCAGACACCTAACCTTATCATGGTAATAACTGCACTCCTCTGTATTGTACTATGGGGCCTCATGAAGGACAGCAATATCTTGCAAGTGGCAACACTTCCTAATATTGAAGGGGAAGAAGAGCTTGAGGATAGATGAGATTCAATTAGTGTCAGCTTACTCATGAAACCCATGAGATCCATGAGAGATTATCTACTGCCCCTCAGTAACCTCCAAGGTTACCTCGGGTATCTGAGGGGTACTTACTCATGAAACCCATGAGATCCATGAGAGATTATCTACTGCCCCTCAGTAACCTCCAAGGTTACCTCGGGTATCTGAGGGGTATGTATTGATAACCCCTGGGGGTCAGGGGTAGGGGTAATGGGGGGTAGGGGTAGGGGTCAACATCAGAGTACCCAGGGGTTTACCCCTGCTGATCCCTAGACAGGTCTCGACAGAACATCACAGACTCTCACTGAGAGGCTAGAGTGAATCGTCTTAAGTTACAAAGGCTGGTGGTTAGCATTCAACCTGTCATCTCTGTCGACATCGTATTCGGATGACATGCGCAGGTACACACTCAGTCTTTTGCTCTCACTTGGTCCTACCGTGACCTAGTAGTACTACACTGCCACCGGCGGTCGTACTACAGCACATCCACAGAGTTTCGAGGCTCGAACAAAGAACTTGGGCTCGTGCTTGATAACGAGCTGTGTCCAACTGCCAGTAGGCTGCGATCCAAAGGATGGAGTCACCTTGCATAGGTACAGATAAGGTGTACTACCCACTACTATGTTAACGTTGCCGCGACTGTCAAACAGAGCACCGTGCTATGTATACTACTACTAGGAGCGGTGTACAAAAGTCGAAATGTGAAGTCAAAGTCCAATACCGCGGTGCATAGCACGAATGTGATCATACTAAATGCGTGTATCCTTGGGAAACGTAGCTAGGCATTCCCAGCAGATATGTGTTTGACAACATATACATGTCATATGGTTGCATCCTTCGCTGCGCTCCATCGCTACTTTGCATCCACGACAGCTCTTCACACCATGGATTGACGGTCCACTCTTTGAAGCCTAGAGTTTCTCCTCAGCGACGTCCCGTTCTTTGCATGTAAGCCCATCGTGGCACTCAATACGGCATACTGGACATATGCGAACGACACACGACGGACATTGTAGGATGGCGTTCAACCTTAGGTGGTGCGGTACCGAACGCGAGTGCGGGTCAGGACGGTCTGCTGGAAATCCTGGATGACTGTGGGCTCGACGAGGCTGTTGTCGTCTTCTTCGTAGTCGACTCCAACGTCATAGTAGAGACCGGGAGACTTGAGCATCAAACATACCTTAGTACCCCGTGCAACAATGAGAGAACTGTAAGAAAAAGAAAACACGGATACTCACAAGTGCGCATATCCCAACCACTGGACCGCCTCATCCCAACTCCTGACCGCACCCAAAGCAACCTCTGCATTCAAATTATCCGCCAACTTGGACATGAACTGCGATTCGATGGGGGCGCTGCTTCCATGAACGAGAGGTAATACTGAAGCTCCGAATGGTTTGTGATGATGCCCCCTCCGTAGGTGTCGTATTACGGTCGTCCTTGCGCCTGAAGGACATCCTGTGAGGACACCCCAACCCAGCGTCCCTTCTTGGGGTTGTAGATTTGTATTGCGTTGATGACGACGGCGTGTGCAGGAAGGTCAACACACCAGGCAAGCGTCGCCGTACACACCAATACCTGGACAACACCATCAGCAAAGAGCTCCACGAACGTCCTATCTTCGCTTGACATACCCAGACGCGTGTTTGCCAAAAAAAAAGTCACTGTGACGACACTTACTCAAACAAGTTCTCAACTTACATCCTCCCTTCGACTCATATGAAGGCGACACCGGGGCTGCCGACAGCTAATTCATTCGCACCGTCCCTAAGTACCGGTCCAAGTCCATCGTCATCATATGGTCAGTAGTATCGATCACCACCCAAACTGACATACCCACCTCCCCCAAACATCCGATACCCCATATCCATTATACTTGATGCAACGTCGCCTTGCTTCTTTGGCGTCGCCATCCCCTCCATACGGTATCGAGGATCATCCTGCTAAGATCATTTCGGCTTCGTCGTGAGCAGGGCTTGCTAAGGTGGAGCTGGTGCCAGTTGCAGTCCCTTTCTCCAAAAGCTGAAGTGTGTTTGATTGGATAGATGCTACTATGGTTCATCTTCTAGCGAGCGGCCTGAACATTTCAGAGAAGAGCTTAGCGTCACATTGGTACAACCATCCACAGACTATTAGTACTAAATTACATGCTCCATGTTGTTCCACAACCTCCAAGTTGGTTTTACTGCGAGTCTTCACGTGGTGATACAATACGAGACTTCTTTTCAGGGCCAGATAATGGGAGCGCAACATCTTGTGAGTCTATAATCATAGTGAGTATCCTAACACGGAGAAATGATGAATATCGTCACGATTTATGGAGAGTTGACCTGAGCTCAGGCGGCGTTTACGAGGCCGGGGCGGGGTGACCAGAGAAACTGAGATACCTTGTTTCCGCATTGAGTTGCGCACGATGCCAATGTCAGGTGTCAGTATCATCCAAGCGCATGTCGGCTTTCTTTGCTTGATGCTGACACAGTCTCGCAAATGCTGCATGCTCTTTGAGAAGACATTGTGATAGATATTTCTCGGCCTTTAGTGCATCGCGCTGCGCACGCGCAGCGTCGAGTACAAGCCTCGCGCCAACTTCATCAGATTCAGAGCCGCTAGACACCTGATGGACTTAGCCCCTTCAAGTTTCTTGTGTATTTATGGGTACTCACCTCTTCCATATCCATCACAGTTGATTGCGTGTTAGGATGTTTGGGTGCCAGTAGGGTAAAGGTTGACATCAAGTCTCTCACTGAGCCACGTTTTTGAACCGTCCACAACTTGACACGGCCCGGAGTAACAGTTGGTCTGATAGACTGCCCAGTGAGAGAGTGCCCAGTGGGTGGTGGGCTGACAGAAGAAGTGGGAGGATGGGTTTTGCTGAGCGTAGCTGGAGTTGTAGTAGAGGCGATAGTAGAGTAGAGTTCATAGTTAGTTGGCAGGATGGATTCTCCGCTTCCCGACTCGGAGCCAGAGATAGTGTTCATAGAAACAGAGTGGCCGGAGGCATGTTTTGGGAACTTGAACGCCATTTGAATGTCTAGTTGGAAATATGTACCGAGAATGTGGAGCAGCGTAACTCGAAAATTGATCGTGTGAATTTCAAGCCTGGAGGTTAATCGATTGATCCACATGTCCTGGGTGAGGTGCTCGGAGTTGATCTGATGGTATCCTCAGCTTGTCTTCCTCCGAGTCTATCCACCTCTTTGTTTTATTCAGGATGACGGTTCATTGCCCCAATTGTTTAAAGAAGTTCGACCACGAATTCAGTGTTATCCGTCATCTCCGTCAGCCCCTGACAGCGTGTCAGAGTAGCCAACGACTGATTTCTGCTGGCAGCGCTTCTAGCTCGCCATGAGAAACCTAGGTCTCCAAGCCCGCCAGAACTTATCGAACCTGCTCAACATCCGCCCTATGATATGGACATATACTATGACTCCTGATTTGGGGCGCCATGATGATGGTGAAGCAGCTGGGCTTGGTGGGGATGCTCCACTGGGTGCTGAGCGGGCTGCTCAACTGGAGGAGCACGTGGAACCGAGCAATATTGTAGAATTTCCTGGTGCTGCAGTGGTACTTGCACCCGGCCAAACATTCCTCGATCGCTTTGAAAGTGATCCGTACTCAGAACGTCGCAAAAGAAATCTTTATTACCCGTTTGCCTCCGAAGATGATTGGGAAATGGCCCATTATTTGCTATGCTCATGTTTGAGTATGGCCAATATTGATCGGTTTCTGTCATTAAAATCGGTGAGCGTCACTGTTCTTCAAGAGCGTCCAGTACTAACTAGTTGCATCATCCCAGACGAAACGCCTTGGACTCTCGTTCCATACTGCAAGGGACTTACGAGGGCGTGCTGAACTCTTACCAACCGGTCCCCGCTGGCAATGCCGCATTATTCCAACTACTCATCCTACAACTGAGCCAGTACTGCCTGTATTGGCGTGATCCCTTGGACTGCATTGAGGCACTCTTCAACAACCCCTGCTTTGCAGACAAATTAGACTTCGCTCCCTGATGTGTTTACACCACTGCAGAAAAACTTGTGCGTGTGTACAGCGAATGGCTGACTGGTCAAGCGGCATGGGACATGCAGGTATGTGATGCGTTTGTGGAACCTAGTAATATGTCTTGACTCTAGACTATCACCACCAGTCGCAGTTACCTCCAGGCGCCACGCTCCTTGGCACAATACTTTCGTCGGACAAAACCAACATCTCGAAAGACTGCAGACGCTGTGCTCACCCTTTACTGATCAGCCTTGCCAACATCAAAATGGCTTGGCGTAACAAAGCAATCTATCCTCGGCGTTCCTCCTCACAGCTCTCTTACCAATTGCAAAATTCGTCATGCCCCACTCGAATGAGGATGCTCTCTGTCTCAGTGATCGCCTCGCTTCATCAATGCCTTGATATCATTCAAAGGAGCCACTTGCAAGCAAAGCTGCAAATCTCGGCCGGCCTATGAAGTCTGATCCGCATCGGAAACGCTTCAGATTATTGCTTACTACCCCTGCTCATCATACTCGTGCGACCACTCCTGAAGCAATGATGCTTCGCGATGGTACGAGAGGAAGACATCACCAGAACCCAACAGGCGTCACTACACCACCGAACTTCGGGGATCCTTTTCAGCATCCGCCTCGACATGGCTCCATCACCCTGGCCCAGCTCGCCACCATTCAAAGTGATCCAATAGATGTCGAAGCATTCTTCGCTGAATGTGAGCAATATCGTCTGAACGGCGTAGCTCGCCCATTCTTTATGAGCTGGTCACTGTCCAATCCAAGCCAGTTCCTCACTCCTGAGGCGCTACATCACTGGATCAGAGAGTTTTTTGACCATGACATGAAGTGGTGCCTCAATGCTGTGGGTGAAGACGAGCTCGACTTCCGTTTTTCCATCCTACAACCAATCACGAGCTACCGTCACTTCAAGGACGGTGTCTCAAAGCTCAAACAGGTCACAGGTCGAGCACAACGTGATATGCTACGGTATATCGTTGCTCTCATTGCCGATGCCATTCCCCGACGATCCTCCCGACTTCGTCAAAGCTATCCGCGCTCTCGCAGATTTCCGGTATATCTCCCAAGCACCTGTACTTGATGACAACGACATTGCCAAGATATCAGACGCACTGAAGGAGTTTCATGACAACAAAGCCATCATCATCTCCTCAGGTGCTCGTCGTGGTGCCGAAAGCAAGCAGCCCCTCGAACACTGGCAGATTCCGAAGCTCGAACTGATGCAAAGTGTTGCTCCGAGTGTGTCCCAAGCTGGTTCGCCCCTGCAGTGGTCTGCAGACACAACAGAGCACGCTCACGTAATAGTGATCAAGGATCCTGTAGAATCTACGAACAACGCTTCACATGATCCCCAAATATGCCGTTACCTGGATCGCGCTGAGAAATGCCGTTTATTTGAGATTGCGGTCTCAATTGCTGGTGCCAAGCAACAGGCTCCTGACGTTCAACCTACCTCCGACGACGACACTGGTGCTGACCAAGACGACTTCATGGAGCCCATGGAGTCTCATCCGGCCGCCATCTTGAACGACTTGTGGTCGTCCGGACGCTCAGTAACAGACTTTTTCAAGAAGGCAGAGCATTTGGAGGAGACGGGAAACTTGTCTGCCCCATGGCCTCCTCGCACCTTCATTACCACCAGTGGTTCTACTGCGATTCATCTCAACTACGACCCTTCACACTGTCGCATGCCAATCGATGAGGTATCGACGATGTTCCACTTACCTGACTTGCGTGGTGCCCTTGCAGACTATTTCAGCCGAGAAGGCATGTATGGACGACATGTCCATACGCTTGACCATCCAAGGCGAGCAACCGCAGATTCTCGCCTTCACTTTGACGATCTACAAGTTTGGTTTAAAGTTCGAATTCAGCAGAAATCCTTCCACGATGTCGCAGTCATATGCCCGACACACACGATCAATGCAAGCCCTCCTGGTGGTGATTGGACGTTCGGGCATTACGATGCTGCAATATTCAATGTTGAGGAGAGCAAATATTGGCCGCAGAACGGGCTTGACGGTCAGTCCCCATGCTCCCCACCTATATGCATATACTGACCCTTAGTAGGACACATCGTCACAGAAGTTCGACTAATTATGCGGCCAGTTCCTCCAAAGGGGACACATCCTGCTTGGTCTAGCCGGTTTCTAGTTTATGTCCAACGTCTCGACTTGGAATTACAATCACGGCGGGGCCTCATGGTGGACCCTATCACCGGCATGCATATTCTGAAGCGAGCAACTCGCTCACCAAATGCACTGATGGGTGATATTCTGCCGTTGGACCAACTACGTGCATTCACGCATATTATCCCCCGATTTGGTGAGGTCGCAAACCCACGGCTGAATTGCTTCAATAGTTCGCACTTTGCCAAGTCCTTCTATCTCAATAAATACTTTGACAAAGAATTCTATTATACGTTGTCTGCTACAATGTAGATTGTAATATGCTAGTACGTCAATCTGCAGATGAATCTGTGAATTAGAGTTGGGGGAAATAGAGCGAAACTTGCAGATACTAGGCTGCAAGTTCAAGTAATAATGGCGGTCCGTCGAGACCAATCTGTCAGCTGACGAAGTGGCAAAACGAGAACGCGACTCAGGTCGACAAGTATCGATCGATGAGTGGGCGCGAGTGGCAGCGGGAACGAGAGTGAGGAAAATGATCAAGTACTACTTGTAACTTGTAGTAGTACTAGTAGATATGTGGTCTCAGTTCTTGAAGTTACAAATCAAGATGCCGCTTATCGATGATCAATCTTCTTCCTCCTACTACTCGGTATGCCTCCAACCACCGTGACTTTACATCTGGGGTACACTACTCGTCAACCTCATCTCTCATCGTCTAATCATGTATTACACTGCCATTATATTGCTCTCTTTTCTTTCTCTTTGCACGACTGGCCGGAAGCCTGAACCTGGAGCGTCCGACTTGGAGTACTAGTTCCTCCAGAAAACCACCAGCATAACTACCAGAGTTTAATATGCTTACCGCTCATAGCTTCACCTCACGGCCTCCATCTCTGGAACTCGATTTTGTCATGCATTGCATCGAGGACATGGTCTCAGAGTACTAAGGTGCGAACAGTTATACTACTGTGACAGTGTCATCTAATTGTTGCACTGGATATTGATTATTGCTTGCCATAGACGATGTTCAAAACCTGCCGTTAGATATTTAACAGGCTCACCAAGATCACTAGGCCCTCAAGACTTCACGTTAGGGAGAAAGTCGGAAGAAGTCGGACCGTACTAGCCATGCTGCCGCCACACCCCTTCCTGCCCTTTACCACTACTTAGTATGTCCTCTTTGTTAACTCCTCTCACTGTTACCCCTGCACTTTTACCTATGCCAGGCTCGGATCCCAGCTCAATGGCGGGTTCAGACTCGGCAAGAAGATTAGCTATGGCTCGTTCAAGTTTAGTGAGTAGCGTTCGTTAGCTAACCCGGCAGCCACTCTCTCGATCTGCTCACAGACAATGTGTATCTCAGGAGTCAACACCATTGATGCTCTAAGCTCGCGGAATTCATTGAACTCACCTAATCAGATGCACCAATGCCACGCTGGCTGCCAAGTCAGAAGTAAGTCGGCCGCGGTAGCCTCTACTGGTATGCCCGTTTTTGCCCTTCCACTGGCACTAACGGTGTCTCCTTCGTTCCTCCCATTACTGTTACCTTCTCTCGTTCACTCGCCCCTTCGTGAATCATCTCTCTTGTGGATCTTTAACATTCCATTACAGACCCCACAGCCTTGACTCCAACTTGGCGGCAAGTACAGACTTGGCAAGAAGACCGGCCACTAGTACTACGGCTCTTTTGGTGAGAGGCGTCAGTTGGTTATGGGTGATGGTACTGACTAGTATCTCAGAATCAATATCATCATGGGCGGTGAGCACACAGCCTTGACCTCCAACTTCGCGCGGCAAGTATAGACTTGGAAAGAAGATCGGCCACTAGTACCGTGGCTCTTTTGGTGAGTGGCGTCAGTTGGTTACAGGTGATGGTACTGACTAGTATCCCAGGATCAACATCATCATGGGCGGTGAGTCCACAGCATCGACCTCCAATTTCGTGGCACTACTGCCCTATAGCTAATTCAGATCAACAGCCTCTAGCGCACGTCTATCTAAAGCGATCATAAAATCTTGTTTGAGGGACCTGCAAAACGGGGCATCTGGCGAGGCATCTCCAGGTAACCCGGATACCACGACATGGTTTTTCAATTGTTCCGGAAGCATGCTGGCGACCGGCAAATAGGCCTGAGGTGGTGAAAGAGGAGAAGATGGAGTGAAGAGGAAGCCTTGCTGGATAGAGGAGAGAAGCGCTGTGATAGGTGTTTTAGAAGGTGAGCCTACGCCCCCAGGTTCCTGACATAGGTCAGCAGAAACTAACGCCGATTCCGCACTCCAGCCGGAGCGACATCGAGCAAATTTTCTACCTCCTTCCGCAGTCCCTCGGCAGGAGTATCCATATCCTTCTGGGACGTCCTCACAACAGTACGTTGTCCCGATACCGGTTTGCTGCGGTTCTGCATTTCGGCAGTTTTGACTGACTCTTTATGAGACCAGCGAGGTCTGTACCCGAAACTCAACTACCCCTCAGCGCTCACGTTGTGGATTAGAGGCTGGGATGACCTTTTCAACAAATGCAGCGAGAATTTGAATTCACTGACTGCGATGAAACTTTCGCCGTACTATAAAGGTGCGTGCATGAGATGAGAAGGTGGTCCATGAAACTCACATATCACCATAGTCTTCGAGGAAGAGGTATGGTTCCGATAAACATATAGACACGAAGTACTGACTTTGTGTGAAAGGCTGGCTCATGGGAAGAGAAGCTCAACAGGATACACGTGTTGTTTGGTGAGATTGACATCATAGCTACATTGGATGAATTCACTCATTTTTGCGAAAGATGTATGGATTGATGTCCAGCGTCAGTGGGTCTATCTGGAAGGCATATTTTCTGGCAGCACAGATATTAAACATCTGCTTCCTGTGGAGAGTGTGCGCTTCCAGAACATCAACGCCGAGTTCCTGACTGTCATGAAGAAGGTTTACAAATCGCCATTCGTCATCGACGTCATGAACATCCAGGGAATTCAGAAGAGTTTGGAGCGTCTCGCTGACCTTCTTAACAAGATCCAGAAGGCTCTGGGTGAATATCTCGAGCGTGAACGGTCGTCGTTCCCTCGGTTCTATTTCGTCGGTGACGAGGACTTGCTGGAAATCATCGGCAACAGCAAGGATATTCTACGCATCATGAAACACCTGAAGAAGATGTTCGCCGGTATCTCGACCATTAGACTCGACGACGACTTGACCCAAATTCAAGGAATGGCGTCACGTGAAGGAGAGGAAGTCCGGTTCAGCGAGCCGATCTTGCTGAAAGACTATCCCAAAATTAATGACTGGCTCGGTCGGCTGGAATCGATGATGCGACTTTCGCTTGCTGATTTGCTTTGTGACGCTGTTGGCGAGCTACAGTCGTTCTACGGTTCTGGTCCACTTGATGTGGATCAACTTATGGCCTGGTTGGAGAGGTATCCCGCACGGCTTGTCACTTTAGTTGTTCAAGTGGCATGGACTACGTCCATCGAGAGCACCCTGGAATCAGGCAAGCTCCCCGATGTACCACTTGCGACCATCTCCCAAGCTCTCGACCTCCTTGCCGATATTGTCTTGCAAGAACTTAGCCCTGTCACCCGCCGGAAGTGCGAACACCTCATCACGGAACTCGTCCACCAGCGAGACGTCATCCGTGCACTTATCCAACAACGCGCCACAGACGCCAAGACATTCACATGGCTATCACAGATGCGTTTCTACCTCGAGCGATCCGCGGAGAACCCTCTTGACCGTCTGGCTATCCGAGTTGCGGATGCGACGTTCCCCTATGGGTGGGAATATCTGGGGGTCCCTGATCGTCTTGTGCAGACACCGTTGACGGACAGGACTGAGATCGAGTTGGTTGGGAAGACCTTGAAGATCAACAAGAACATTGGTACATTTCATACCCCATGCTTGTTGGAGTCCAGCTAAGCATCAGAACAGGCATCTTTATTACCACTAACCCGAACTATGCTGGTCGGTCGACCTTACCTCCAAATTTGACGAAACTGTTCCGACCGTACGTTCATGCATTAGTTGGTAGACACCCCACTGACCTGGGTCGTACAGGATGGCAATGACACAGCCCGACCGCGAGCTCATTGCCCAAGTCATGCTTTTCTCCCAAGGTTTCCGCACAGCCGAATCCCTGGCATCTAAGATCGTACCCTTCTTCAACCTTTGCGACGAGCAGCTCTCGCCTCAGCCACACTATGACTTCATGCATTAAAAGCTGTGTTGGCCAGTGCTGGTATCCTCAAGCATGAACGCCTGCAGGATGCTAAGTCGGAGGGCGAGGATGGTACCAGCGGGCTTTCGGATATGATTTCGGAACAAATTATACTCATTCAGAGTGTCACGGAGACGATTGTGCCTAAGCTGGTTGCTGATGACGTACCTTTACTTACGAGGTGAGGCTCTGAATGACTGGTAATGGCGTCTTATGCTAACTTGTTTTAAGCTTGCTTGCCGATGTCTTCCCTGGTACCGACTATGTTCCTGTGGATCTGGAGGCGCTTCATTCTCAAGGTTTGCGCTGAACGTCGTCTGGTGGATGGTGAGCGGTGGGTCGCCAAGATTCTGCAATTATACCAGATCCAGAAAATACAACACGGTCTTATGATGGTGGGCCCATCCGGAACGGGCAATACAAATGCCTGGCAGGTCCTACTTGTAGCGTTGGAGAGACTCGATGGTATCGAAGGAGTTCCCTATGTCATCGATCCCAAGGCCATCCATAAGGACGCTCTCTATGGCACACTCGACCCCACTACGCGCGAGTGGAATGACGGCCTGTTCACGCATATATTGCGAAAGATTGTGGATGATGTCCGTGGCGAGAGCTCGAAGAGACACTGGATTATCTTCGATGGTGACGTCGATCTGGAGTGGGTTGAGAACTTGAACAGGTCAGTTCGATTCGCGAAAGGAGGGCAGCATTGGCACTCAATGATATCTCCAGTGTCTTGGATGACAACAAGCTTCTTACGCTTCCTAACGGTGAACGTCTGAACCTACCACCTAATGTCCACATTATGTTCGAGGTCGAGCGTCTGCGCTATGCCACTCTCGCTACTGTTAGTCGCTGTAGTATGATCTGGTTCAGTGAAGATGTTATTGAACCATCGATGGTCTACCGCCACTACCTCAGCACCCTGTCCTCCATACCATTGGATGCGGACGACGAGGATGCTGCCGACATACCCGGACGTCGTGTTGACTTGCTCAGCACTGAAACCCCGGGTTCTGCCCACCTTGCCACTCAGGTGCAAGTTGCCAAGATCCTTGAGCACTACTTCGCGGACGGGGAGCTTGTCAGTTCCGCTCTCGAATTCGCGGAATCCATCGACCACATCATGGAAATCACAACCACCCGTGCTCTCCACACGCTCTTCTCATTGCTCAACAAGACCATGCGCAACATCATCGAGTACAACATCCAACATTCAGATTTCCCTCTGCCCCCCGAGAAGGTCGAGCAATATGTCACCAAACGCCTCCTTGTCAGCATTATCTGGGCATTTTCAGGTGATGCCAAGTTGGACTTGCGTGCAGAGATGGGCGACTTTTTACGCAAACAGACTGGCATTGACCTACCGCCCATGGCCGCTGAGGCATCTCTCATCGACTTCGATGTTCAAATTGTCACTGGTGAATGGATTGCTTGGCAGTCCAAGGTCCCGTCCATCGAGATCAATGCGCATGCGGTCACCGCATCTGACGTTGTCGTTCCCACCATGGATACCGTACGCCACGAGGAGGAAGTACTCGTGGCTATCCGAGCACAAGCCTCTCATGCTGTGTGGACCCCCCGGTTCTGGAAAGACGATGACGCTCTTCAGTGCGCTTCGCAAGCTTCCCGACATGGAGGTTTTTGGCCTCAATTTCTCCAGTGCCACTACTCCCGAGTTGATCTTGAAGACGTTTGAGCAATACTGCGAGTACAGGAAGACCCCCAACGGCGTGATCCTTGCACCTGTTCAGATCGGGCGCTGGTTAGTTTTGTTTTGTGATGAAATCAATCTCCCAGCGCAGGACAAATACGGCACTCAGCGAGTCATCTCGTTCTTGCGTCAGCTAGTGGAATGTGGAGGTTACTGGCGCGCAAGCGACATGGCGTGGGTGAAGCTAGAGCGTATCCAGTTCGTTGGTGCATGTAACCCTCCCACCGATCCTGGTCGTGTGCCTCTCAGCCACCGTTTCCTCCGGCACGCTCCCCTAGTCATGGTTGACTATCCAGGAGAGGTTTCACTCAAGCAGATTTACGGCACATACAACCGCACACTACTGAAGGTCGTTCCAACGTTGCATGCATACGCTGAGCCGCTCACAGACGCCATGGTCTCCTTCTACCTTGCTTCTCAGAAGCGCTTCACCTCTGATGTCCAAGCCCACTACGTCTACAGTCCTCGTGAGCTTACCAGATGGGTGCGTGGTATCTACGAAGCTATCTTTCACTCTTACTCTGGGGCTCTATCCCTGATGAAAGTCGACTATGGTTCAGACGCTATCACCATGTCCTTTGCCCAGTATTGGATTGCAAAAGTGTGCGATCTATCCCTACTACTACGCCAGATCACTCGGGCTTGCTCCGAAGAGCCTATGTGTGGACATAGCATGCTGGTTCCCACTTGAACATCATCATTCTCTTGATTTTTCTTTCGTGCACAATACGCGGGTCTGTGCGCTTAGTCAGCAGGACAAATCGGGGTGTGAAGTCCAGTGTTCACCGTGGCTTTAGCACCATCTGTTGACGTCTGCTACCTACCCTCATGCCACCCAAACGAAAGGTCAAGCACCAACCTGCCAGTGGAGATGGAGGTACAACTTGCGAGTCCTCAACAGCCGTGCCAGTGCGACGTTCCACACGTAATAACGCTGGTCGCGGAGGTGCTATAATGCAATTGGAGAAAATTGGAGACGCACTCAAGAGCCCCAAGAAGACTCGAAGATCAAGGTCTGGACCAACGATAGATGTACCTGATGATCAGCCAGTCAACGAATTCGCTCCACAAAAGAAGAGACGAACGACAAGGAAGGGCAAGGTTTGTTTTGATTTTCTTGAATCAATGGGCCTGTACTGAAACACTGGTGCATAGTCAAAAGCGCAGGATCCACCTATTGCAGACAAGGATAGTGTTGAGCCCACTATGGAGCTGCCGCTCCACCATGCCGCTCCTGGAGATCGTTTTGGCCTGCAAGTTCGGGGGTCACTCCCTCCAACTTTTGTGGGAGCGCAAAGCCTCGAGGTGTATCATAAAACACGGTCACACCCATCTACTCAGCAACTACTCCCACAGCTCGGAAGTGGGGCCTTGGGAGCTGGGCGTAACGACACACCGCTCCTTAATGGACAGTCGTCTGTGGCAAACCCACCAGCTTCATCTCAAACTCCAAGCCACACCGTCCTACAGCACTCAGTACATAATAGCCTTCGGCACTCTGGCTCCCTCAACTACCAGCCAGCAATGCAGGCACCACGAGCAGCAGATCGTTTTGGATCCAGCAGCCCAGTGCACGTTGGTGGACAACCGCATGCGACCATCCCACAGCTCAGTGGATCGGTACCTACTAGGGCCCCAAGCGTGGCTCCAAGCAATACACCTTTCATCCCTCTATCACAGCATGATCGTCCACGTTCTCACTCAGTTGACTACCAGCCTCCTGAAGGTGGACGAAATGCTGGCATGCAGCGCACTAGTAGACAACCACTCCCTTCAGCCCACAGCCATCAGCACTCTAACTCGGTCAATCGCCTACCAACCCAAGGGCGCCATTTGGGGTCCAGTGGTCCAGTGCGCGCTGGCGCACAGCTCATGGGCAGGCGATCATCTACGGTAACGGATATCCCGAGCAACACATCTCTCTACCCTCCAGCGACCGTTGCTCGTCAAAGCTCTCAGCCAGTGACCTATCAGCCAAGCATGGATAATCAAGCTATGAGCAAGTTTCGACTCACACAAAAGTGGCTAGCTGGTCCTGGTGCAAACACGGGCCGACCTATAAGAACAGTTACCCCTCAACCTTCAGAACGTGACGTTGTAGCTTCTCAGGAAGGTCAGAGTGCAGCGCCTGATCGGTACACTGGTTATCGCCGTCAAAACTCCCAGTTTCCGGTGTCAACGTTAGACGATGTGGACGAAGAAGCTACACAGCCAGAATATTCAGTGCGCCGGCCTACTGCGAGTCCAACTATCGAGCACAGGGGGGTTACTATAGGACCAACAGCTTTCTTTAGGACAATGTCTGGTGAGCAACCACCGACAGGCATTCGTATAACTATTGTGTAATTATTGGCTAACAGCGTTCTAGAATCTGTCCATTATCCTTTCTCTGCATCGTCGTCCAGTGACAGTGATAATGAGGGCGGCCATCGTACCCAGGGTTCTGAGCCAGATAGTCAGCCATACGACCGTGATCAGCCAATGAGCAATCAGGACGATGACGATCAGTACAAACATGATCAAGACGAGGACGATCAGAGCAATGGCTATATGGATCATGGGGACGGCAGCCACGATGAGCCCCAGTACATGGACAGCGGTGGTGAAAATAAAGGCAGGTCTACTGCCTTCGGCATCCCGGTGATAACAAGATCTCAGGGTTATTCAAATTTAGGTGACGATGCGCTCAACTACCCCACCTTGACGAATACCAATGCCTGGAACCGGGGACGCAATTTTCCTGATGCCAGTGAAATGAAGGTGGACCGTCTGGCTGGTTCACGTCGTAGCTCTCAAAAAGCGAAACCACAGAATACAAGTAACTTTGTGGAGGAGGTATGAAACTATTCATCATTGAAATGTATACTGATCTTTAAACTAGCCTGAAATTGATTATGATGTCCTTCAACGCCATCACGCAAAAAACCGCCGCCCTCGTCCACCCTCGGAAGTGTTCTTGGACAACGTTCGACAGAACAAGAACGGTGCCCCATCTGGTTTATCCAGTCGGAGGAAGCAGAAACAGTGAGTACCTGCAAGTAACGGCGTTGCCCTAGGTGATCATGATTAACACTTTGCAAGGGACTGCGATGCCGAAGAGGACGACAACCAGGTCTCAGAAGATGAATTAGGTGCAGGCCAAAGAAAGCGCACTAGAATTTCCAAGCCGGCCACCAATCCAATGTTGATTGGTTTCTACCCAGCGCAGTGTAAAAAGGTGCTCGGCATTGCCAAGGGTATGTTTCGTGCATATGTGATTACAGTAAAGCCCTTTCCTTTCCAAGAGAACCATGTGGATTATTGCAGAGAGCTGGTTTCAGAGGCCCTGGCGCAGTTCCGCGACGCCGATTATAATGTTGAAGAAGGTATGTTTCTTCTTCTGAATATTTGATTAACGTTTACAATTACGACCAGGTTACTGGCCAGAATACAAAGACCCCATGGGGAAGCTGGTACGCTTTCAAGCCGATAAAATTATCTCTTATCATGACGCCAATAGGTCTGGAATGATATATACACATTCCGCAGCGAAATCCGGAAAACGGTCTTACGCATCGTTAAATCAGAATATGATTTGCATCCCCCTCCAAGCGCAACAACCTATGATGGACGTGTGAAGGCCATACGTTCACAGGCAGCGTCGTTGACACACAAGTATCAATATCTGCAAGGCATCAAAGATGCACAGGTGCGCTTCCTGTTGTCATCGAATCATCACACTGACGTATCTCTAACTTATACAGGGCAGGTCTTCAAACTTCGGGCACAAGGCGCTCCAAGTCGCATGCATTGCCACATTTTATAGTAACGGCTCAAAGTCATTCCGTGATCATGAAGAGTTCAAGATGGCCGTACCGTATAAGGCTCTCCTCTTCGTCGCCGCCCTCGATGAGTCTTCTTTCTTTCGCTGCAAAAGGAGCACCGATGATTTTTTTAAGGTCAAGAACTACCTCGATGTTTACGCTGAACATGGTTTCATTCCAGTTGGTCATACAATTGACCTTGCAAAGACCAAGTCCGAATTCGACCTACTGCAACCAAAGCTTGAGCTAGTACTCGGTCATCAGTATCATGGAGACAAACTTGACAAGGCCCTCGAGAGCTGGGCCCAGGAAGGCTTGTAAGCATTTCAACTTGAGCCGCAACAACCGTCTTCTTAAATTGGATTTACAGGATTGGTTACATGCAACACGTACCTTCTGATGTGGAAAACGACTGCGAAATAAACCTCGATTAGACTTTAGATATACATACCTACGTTTATTTGTGATTCCCGAGATCTATGCAATGCCCAGTGCGTTACAGCTATCCCTAGGTCTGATTGCGTGTCTACAGTGTTTGGCAGATGCCGCTGATATGTACAGACTTCGACAGTCAAGGTGATGCTGCAGAGCCCGTCACAGGTCCGACATTATGGGACAGCACGAGCCAAGCAAGGCAAGGTTGTACCGGTCTTGTTAGTTTACAGAATCTTGTACAGGGCACGGCAGGTACAAATGTGATGTACAGGGCACGGCAGGTACAAATGTGATGTACAGGGCACGACAGGTACAAACGTGATGTACAGCACTGTACAGGTATGTGTAAGCTGTTGGGACCTGTCAGGACCTGTCGGCAGCTGTCAGGACCTGTCAGGACCTGTCGGCAGCTGTCAGGACCTGTCAGGACCTGTCGGCAGCTGTCAGGACCTGTCGGGACCTGTGGGTGACCTGTACAGGGGGGGACTTACCTGTGGGCCTGTGAGCACCTGTGGCATCTGGCCAGGGCTGGCCAGCTCAAAATGGTTTTGCTGATGTGCCGCCAAACTTGCGGCAGAGCTCCATCATCGTCTGTGTGGCCATCTACACCCAGCAGATGAGCAGCATTCACGTATGACCAAATAATCATTCACCTCCTGTTGCTCATACTCTTCGCTAGAGCAGAGCTTGAAAAGCTGGTCCATCAACTCAGGCAGAATTTTGTGGACTACGAAGATCAGTGTGAGCTAACCCCGACCATCTGAACTAGTGACATTTACCTGCTGCACAGGGTCTGAGCGAAGTCCTGTCTGGACTCGGAGTGGAGAGATTGGAAGGTCCACTCCCCGATATTATCGCGAACGCGCAGTCGCCACGGAGCACTGTACGCGAGGGCTTCATGTCCTTACTTGTCTATCTCCCTGGGACATTTGGCAACCGGTTCCAGCTGCACCTTCCTAAGATCACATACCCCATTCTCAGTGGACTTTCGGATGGGGAAGAGTACGTTTGCAAGGCTGCGATGAGGGCCGGATGAATGCTCGTGAGGTCCCGAAGAAGTAGTTGCAGAAGAGGGATGGGAACCTGAGAAATGATGGCTCATTGGACAAGCCCCAAGTTCTTGCGCTTCCAGGATCCAGCAGGAGTCTCAGTCTTGATGTGGGTGTTGTTGGCGGAACCATTAGCTTTGTCGCCAGTGACATTAGCACGAGTGGACGTGCCCTAAAGCATTTGCCGGTGAGGAGGGACAACACGAAGCGGTTAAAGTCAAATGGGGTAAGTCAGGAGGCTGCGCCATATCATTGTCATCATTCTCCACAACAGCAAGGACATTGTCGATGAGGAAAAGTTACAGACTCTACAACAAGGTCAGTAGAACAACATTAGCATAGAGTTGGATCGAGCCACAATGATGTGATGGACATACAACAAAAGTGAGCATAGAGCATCGAAACAACCCCGTAGCGACATGACCAGCGCTCCGAACGACGAGATTTTTCTTGCAGATCAGACGTAGGGCTCGTGAGACCAGCCTTAGGTCATTTCCAAGTGCTGAGATGACGCTTGAATTTTGAGGATGGTGCTACCGGTGCGAGATGTTGCGGGAAAATCGACGAGGTTGCACAAACCCTGTAACTTGCTCGATCTTGGGCCATTTTACACAGAATTTCTTGGAGACCTCAGGCAGGGATGTTCGGAACGAGCTGGGATAGTGATTTGAGGGATAATGTGGTGTGGTGTGGTCGAGGGAGAGAGAGAGGGGAGGAAATATTTGAAACCCTAGATGTGCACTACAATGACCACTACCACACGAGAGTTCTCAGCATGCATCAGAGTGGAATGCATTGTTACTGTGAGACAATAACAAGGCTTTAAGGACGCCTTCGGTGGCAGAGGTGAAGGTGGAAGGCGGGGAAATCTTTGAGAAGTGATAGGGTGGGACAGACGGCACTGGCAGGAGTCATGTCCTGCTGTTGTCCATCATGTCGCATCAAGAAATCATTTCAATTTTAACATGACCACGCGTGTTGTACAGTACAAAGAATGGTCATGATAATAAGTGGCTAGCTAGTAGTATAGAAACCAAAATAGCTAAAGAACCTTTACGAGCTTGTCATTAATAGACTGCTGCCAGTGCAGTGGTTGTCCTCTGTAGTGTCAGTTTTGCTAGGGAGCTCGTCCAGACTCCAGAGGAAGCCGAATGGTAGGGAGAACGATGCTGAAATGTCTCAATCCTTGGAACATGCTGTAGGAGGAAAAGAGCAGGAAATCCAAGGACAAATGGCCGGGGTGTGAGGCGGCAGATGAATGTCCCAAGTATGAATCAGCATAAGAGGAGAATAAGACAGTGAAAGGGGGTGATTTGGGCATAGGGTCCATGCTCACACGACGGCACTGCGTCATCCCTGAGTCCGCTCATTCGTCACGACAGACTATATTAGCATGTAGAGGGCATGTGAAAGCTGGATCCGATTGTGCACCATGGCCCAAGCTCGACATACACGAAACCAACGCATATATGCACCCTACCCTCCAACTCCAGACCCAGATGGCCACGAGCATGGAAACTTGCCCAGAAATGAACCACGTCGGGTCGGTGGGAGGCATGGTATGACGTCCTGAGACAGTTGCAGGTATGCAGGCATGAAGTGGAGTGGTTGAGGTGAAGTGTGTGAGGCGGGGAGAACCCGGCGCCCTCTACTCATTCGTGAGGATGGATATCAACATGAAGAACACAGCAGGACACTGCAGTTGATTGCGCACCATGACCCGAGCTACGAAATGGTCCATAGAACAAGTTTAGAATAGATTTGGATAGAGCCAGGATGATGTGGTGGACGTACGACGAGGCAAAGGGATGATCGCTCTGAGAGTGACCATAGAGCACCAAACTGACCCCATAGTGAGACGACCAGTGCTGCAATCGACGCAAGGGGTTCAACGACGACAAGACAACTGCGACAACGTGAGGGGCCCACAAGCGTGGGCACCCATCAACGACGACAAGACAACTGTGACAATGTGAGGGGCCCACAAGTGTGGGCACACATCAACGACAACAAGACGACTGCAACAACGTGAGGGGCCCACAAGTGTGGGCACCCATCAACGATGACAAGATGACTGGGACAACGTGAGGGGCCCACAAGAGTGGGCACCCATCAACGATGACAAGCCAACTGGGATGACGTGAGGGGCCCACAAGAATGGGCGCCCATCAACGACGACAACATGACTGAGACAACATGAGGGTGCTCGAGAAGGGTAGGATCTGCCGTCACGGTGTACAATCGGATGGAGGCGTCCGAATTCAAGCTCAAGCTGTGTGATATAATATATTATGGACATGGTCATCGGCGACGCAGAGGGTACCCACTTTCTGAGCACAGCGGGTGCCCCTAAGACAAAGGCATTGCTGTCGTCTGTCATGACAGCATTGATCACGCCATCTTTATTCATAAGTGCGAGCTGCGCCTCGGCCTCGCTGGGTGCCTGTCCACAATAAGTTGTGAGTGTCATCTCGAGACCTGGACTCTGGAAAGGGAGAAGGAGAAGAAAAACATACGGTGATCCATTGTATATTGAAGGCATTGAGGATGCGCTGTGTGGGCCTCGTCATCCGGGTTCGTGCAACGAAGCCTAGGTCGTTTCCAGGTTGGCAGATGTCGTCCTCGATTTTTGCGGGTCGAGATGGTGTCGGGCAAGATGGTGGGGAAAAGCCAAGTTGGCGATTCGGCCGTTGCTCGATCAGTTCTCGGCTATTTTTCGCGGCGCTGAGTGCAGACCCTAGCCAGGATGCGTCCCTGCGAGATTAGATAGCGAGATGGGGAGATATGTGTTGTGGTTGAGGGAGGAGGAGGAGGAAGGTCGGGTGGCATCCGTTTGACTAAGAGGGGATTGAAAACGGATGGTGGGACCTGTGAACGGGCAATGGGAACATGGGTGGTGCGGACTGAAAACATGTGGTGGATGTTGAAGACGAGCTGTAGAGGTCAAAAACAGGCGAGAACGAGTGCTCCAGAGTGAAAACTGGTGGTGGCTGTTGAAAACAAACAGTGGGGTTGATGATAGTTGAGGTTGAAAAATGGGTGTGGGTTGAAAACGGCGTGTTGGCGCGGCGGGAGCTTAGTTACTAGCACACTCAATAATATCAGTTGCGGCCAGGACGCCCAGCCCGCATGACTCGACTGCCATCAGATTGGCAAATAGGACACATGTCAAAGCCTCAAAGATAGGCAGAAACACACGGGGGAGTGGCACGCTTTCGCAAGCTGATTCTAGTTTGTAATGAATACGAGGGGGTTAGCATATAGGACAAATGATGCGACATGGATGATGCAAATATGTGAACATTGATATGCGACGACGGATGTGTCAATTCTAGCCCACACCTTTCGACGGGATAAGATGTAATGTCAATACTCTGATAGGGTGGATAATGGGCAACACACGTACCCCTTCATCGTAGGACAGAGATGATCCTGGCCTAAACCTGTTAACCAACCCTAACTGCGAACCCGAGACGGAGACAGAGATGCTCCTGACCTAACCTCTAACCAACCCTAACCGCTAACCAACCCTAACCAACCCTGACCGTTAACCAACCTTAACCATCATGAAACACATGTGGCGAAGGTTTTGCTGGTGAGAAGATGTTTCGTTGCCTGAGGACTGAGGGAGATGACTTACGCGTGACAGTTGCGTTTGTGGGTCGCGCCGTGAAGTTGTTGCCCCATGAAGAACGGCAGGGTCGACGCAAGTGGAAGGGCACTTGGGAGCGTATTATTACCAGAGTGCTGGCACTCGAGCTGACCTTGGTCGGGGAAACGATCGATAGTCGGTGTCGGAATAGATAGAGGAATTGCACTCGTTCCAACATTGCTGACGCGCCGGCATGGTTGACCTGTCGCTTCAGCAGAGTCGACCAAGGGAGTCCCACAGGAGTCAGATTGACATCTGAGCATGCAAATACTCGATTGGAATACTCACCATCACCAGAGATCGTTGGATGCGTGACCGATGCATATATGCGACTGCGGTGCAAACCCCCTGTTCCCAATGATAAGGACCTGCAGACGCTGCGAAATTGACAGCCTCGGGCTCCTGGGATGTACGGAAATGAATGTAGACCGAGTTTGAGGCGTTAGGGGCGAGAAGAAGCGGTGGAGGTGAGGGGTGCTGGGCCGGGAGGGTGCGCGAGGACGTAGCTGTCATTCTCCACGATGACAAGGCCGTTTCCAGCAAACCGAGGGTTGCAGACCCTGTAGCAGGGTCTATATAACGAGGATATATCGAAATGGAGAGTGGTTGTGATGGCGTGACTGACGTAGCAAAGCAGTGGAGGTAGGGGGTACTGAGCAGGGATGGTGCACGAGGACGTTGTCGTCGTTCTCCACAACGGCAAGGTGGTTTTCCACAAAACAAGAGTTGTAGACCCTAGAATAGGATCCATAGAACAAGGTTAGAGTACAATTGAAGGTGGTCGCAATGGTGCCACCAACGTACCAGGAGGAATGGTCGCGAGTGCACCCCGAGCCTCCAGCCACGGCGAAGAACGGCCTGTAGCGCAACGACGAGCGACCTGATCGACGAGATTTTTGTTGCAGACCCCACGTAGGCTCCGTGAAACGGAGCCCAGGTGGTCTGCGACGCGTCCGAGGCCGTCCTTGATTTTTGCGGTCGCCTGCTCTGTCGCGTGAGACGGCGGGAAAAGTCGAGGATCGCGTGTCGTCATTGCTCACGCAATTCTCAGCTAAATTGCTCGGGATTTTTCTCGCAGACCCTGGCCAGGGACTGTCCGAGAGGGTCTGGATAGCGAGCCGAGGGATAGGGGTGGTTGTGGAGGGAGGAGGAGGAAGGGAACGGACTCGCGTCCGTTCTGACAGAACAGACGGTGGCATATGAGTAGGGCGAATGATGCTGAAACCGTGGGAAGAGGTGTTTGTGACGTCCTCCCCATAGTTCATGGTGTTGGAGAGGGAGGGCTGAGCGTATAACAAAGCGGACGGGCCGAAGTCGCTGGAGAAGAGGGATGGGAACCTGAGAAACGGTTGCTCGTTAGACGAGCCAAAGTTCGTGCGCTTCTGGGATCCAGCGGAAGTCTCCGTCTCGATGTGAGTGTTGCTGGTGCAACCGTTAGCCTCGTCGCCAGCGACGTTAGCGCGAGTGGTCGGACGCCCGCATCGGGTGATAGTTTCCTGGAACGCAGCAGAAGGTTTGAGGTCCAGCTTCGAGACGGCGACATTCGCTGCAACAGGAGAGAGGTGGTCAAGGGAGAATGTAAATTGCATGCGTTTGATAGTGCCAGGCTTCGCATGCTGACTGGCTTCGCAGGCGCGCTCCTTCTCAGCAGCGCGCTGGCGAATGAGATCGGTAGAGGCATTATGCCTGAAATCCGGAGCCTCAAGCTCCTCGATACTCCTAGAAGAACGAAAAATATGTAAGGGTAGAGGGTATAGGATAATGAAAATGTAGTGACGCACCTGCCCTTTTCCCAGCGCTCCGAACGACGAGATTTGTCTTGCAGACCCGGAGTAGCACTTGTGAGACGGATCTCAAATTTTGAGGATGGTGCTGCGGGTGCAAGGTGTTATGGGAAAATGGCGAATGTCATGCTTACAGTCAGTGGTCAGTGGGAAGGGAAGGTGTCGAAACGCTCCTTGACTTCTTACTACGTGGCACCCCATCAGGACCCCGTAATTCGACGAATAGAGAGTAGGCATACAACCCAATATCCTCATACACTCATCATACAATCTATCACACTGTTATACCAATATCTTGTTCGTAAAAATGTAGAAAATCAGAACCAGCCGATGGCACCCACTTCCAACAGGTCCACGACTGCTGGTGCGCCTGACAACCCACCAAGCTCACCCACCTCTACAACCAACACTAGAAAATCTACACGGAAATCCACATCAGAAATATCAAAATCCAAAGACACAATCGCAGCCCTACCTACTTACAAAGTCAGCAACGCTACGAGTGGTGCGGTGTACTTGAACAAATCACTGCTTAGCCTGGTAGGAGAACCATTTACAACCGAACATCTAGCAACCACTCTCTTCCACATAACACAGATGGACAAAATGCCACTAGCCGCAATTGAAGCCATTAGAGCAGTGGCCTTCCTCCTTGAAGAAGAATCAACTTCCAAAATCGCCACATCCGTCACAGCGCACCTCCAAGACCAGACGTCTAAAGCAATTGTGACACAAGTCATCTCCGCCATCTCTCCTCATATCGCCAACATCCTAACCACATCAGATTCACTCAAGGAGAACCTAGAAGATATCAAACAAATTCACGGAAACCTCTCCCCTGCCCTAAACACTGTCTTAACCCGCTTGGACGAAGTAGAATCGTCCTTTACACTCCTCAAACCCTCACTCGACGCTGCACAAACCTGCTTGGATAACGTCACGTCCAAAGCCAAAGGGATACCAACATCAGCACCCAGATCATACAGCGATGTCACTCGCACCTCTACCCCATCCCCGACTCTGAATCACGCAGCGATAGCCAGGGCAGCTATCAGAGCCAGACAAATCCTATTCGATCCCCTACCAGAGCAATCCTTATACACCCCAACCTCGTCACCTGCAGAGGTGGCTGCTAGTCTGAACGAAGCCATCATCAGCCTACGCACGGAAGAATCACCTACTGACGACTATCAAAGCCATCCTCCGACTACGCAATGGAGGTATCCTAGTTGAAGTAAACTCGGAGGAAGCTGCCTGCTGGATCAAAACCAACGACATAAGGAAAAAAACTAATCACGGCCATCGGTATCCAAGCAAACATCAAAGAACGCCTCTACTCAATCGTCGTCCCATACCTACCCATAGCCTCATCCTTAGACTCTCCCACTTTCCTCCGCTCCTGTCGAACAAGAAAACGACCTCACTACCGGAGCCATTGAATCCGCAAGGTGGATCAAACCGGTAGAACGCAGAAACCCACATCAGAGGGTCGCCCACGCGATACTCACCACATGCGACCCGATGACCGCAAACACCCTATTAAGAGACGGAATATACATCAACAGGGAAAAACTCTACCCAAGGAAGAATAAGCGTGAACCAATCCGCTGCGTACGATGTCAACTCTGGGGCCACATCGCCCGCGACTGCAAAGCAGAACACGACACCTGCGGCACTTGCGGAGAACATCACCGCACTTCCGACTGCAACAAAACTGACAAACTCTTCTGCGTAGGCTGCAAAACCAAGAACCACGCCAGCTATAGTCGCAACTGCCAGGAATTCATCAAAAGGAGCATAGCCATGGACGCTAAACATCCCGAAAACAACATGCCATACTTCCCCACTAACGAAGAGTGGACGCAGGTCTCTCACCCACCCAAGACTAAACCGCAGGCCAAAGAGACCTTAGATATCCCAACACCCGGCCCAACCCAAAACACATTCCGTCAAACCAGGTTAGACTTATCCCAACTGATAACAGCGTCGCAGCCATCACAGGAACAAAGACGCAAGACTAACAGAAGTAGACGTTCCCCATCCCCTTCAGACCTATCTCAACAATCACCACCATCGCCAACTCACTCAACACCGCCAATCCAAGCGGCCTCAAACATCCCCTACCACCAAAACCACCTCAAGCATCACCGAAGATCACCATTACACCCGCCTCCCATGCCGCCGCACCCGGAAATCAACATGACTGGTTCACCGGACATCTAGACTCAGACGAGGCTTATACCTCTTCGCTCCTTGACTTCGACACATCGCTACTAACTCCCTCTTCCTCGCCCAATGTCTAGTACGAACAACGAAAAAACGCTAAAGCTGAAAATCTGGCAACAAAATCTCAATACATCCCTAATCACCCAACAATCGATCCTCAACGGCCCAAATGTCAAGGACTGGAACGTTTACGCCTTCCAAGAACCACACATTAATTCTCTCCACAACACGTACTCACCCTCAAGCTACCACGTCGTCTACCCTTCCACACACCTCACCCATCCCGAGCTAGCCTCGCGAGCAGTCACCCTTATCTCCAAATCCCTAAACACCAACCATTGGCAGCAGCTGCCCTTTCCATCCCCGGATGTCGTAGTGATCCAACTCCTAGGCCCATTCGGAAGATGCACGCTGTTCAACATCTACAATGACTGCATCTCGCACGACACGGAGAAGCAAATGGCAACGTTCCTCAACAGCAACACTCAATCCATCCACGCTACAGCCGACGACCACATGCTCTGGATCGGCGACTTCAACCGCCACCACCCCCTATGGGAAGACGAAAGAAACCTCCAGCTACTAACCCCGCACTACCTGAGAGAAGCGCAACCCCTTGTAGATCTCATTGCAGACAACGCCATGCTGATGACTCTACCCAAAGGACAGCCCACGCTTCAAGTCTCCAGCTCGAAGAATTGGACAAGACCAGATAACGTCTTCTGCACTGATCATACCTCAGAAGCCTTCTCTTCATGCAAAGTCCATCCAGAACTACGAGGCCCGACAACGGACCATGTACCCATCCTCAGTACCCTAGAGCTGGAAATACCCTCGGCCACAACGGAGAACATCAGGAACTATCGCGAAGTGGACTGGGAGAAGTTCAAAGAGAAATTGAAAGCTGAGTTATCGCCCATGTACCCAATACAGCCGATCACCACCAGAACCAATTTTCAGAACATGGCCCTTCAACTGTCAACCGCGATCCAGAACACTGTAACGGAAACTGTCCCCTACACAAGGCCCAACCCCCATTCGAAACGCTGGTGGACACACGAGCTGACTCTCCTCAAACGAGACCTAGCAGCAGTCACGGCCGAATCCTACAGCAAAAGGGCCCTGCCGAACCACGAAATCCACGAAGAGTTCCGCAAGAAACGCAACTCATACGCCGAGACAATCAAGAAAACCAAGAGGCAACACTGGCTCGACTGGCTCGAAGACATAACGGGTAATGAGATATGGATAGCTAACAAGTACATCTCAGCAAATGCAGAAGCAAGCGGCACCTCACGCATCCCATCGTTAAGAGTCCAGCAAGGCAATGACACCACGTTCACGGCAGCCACCAATGAAGACAAGAGTAACATCCTCGCATCCACCTTCTTCCCTCCTCCACCTTCCGTCTCATCTATTCCTGCTAACCACCTCTACCCAGACCCAGTAGAAACGCCGCCACCCATAAGTGAAGATCAACTCAAACGAGCCATAGCAAAACTCAGTCCCTACAAAGCCCCGGGACCAGACGGCATATGCAACGTAGTTTTCCAACAATGCGCTGACATCCTTATCCCATGGCTCACCCCCCTCTTCCGAGCGGTCTTCACCCTCAACACATATTATGACCCATGGCGAGAGTTCACAACAGTGGTCCTGAGGAAGCCAGGACGCCCAGACTACACAGTGACTAAAGCATATCGCCCCATAGCCCTGCTAAACACAACGGCGAAGTTACTAACAGCAGTAGTGGCAGACCAGCTAACCTATATCCTAGAACACCATCACCTCCTCCCAACCACGCACTTCGGAGGCCGTCCAGGCCGTTCGACAACCGACTCCCTCCACCTGCTGGAAGCAACGATCAAGAACGCCTGGCGACAAAACAAAGTGGTATCGGTGCTATTTCTCGATATAGAAGGAGCATTCCCGAACGCAGTCACGGATAGATTGCTGCACAACATGCGATCGCGACGCATCCCAGAACCACTAATCCTGTTTACTGAACAAGTACTAACAGAACGTCGCACAAAGCTAAAATTCGATGGTTTTCTCTCGCCACAGTGGATACCGATCACCAACGGCATCGGCCAAGGCGACCCACTCTCAATGATCCTCTACATCATCTACAACTCCGACCTAGTCGAAGTGTCGAAAGGCAACGAGAAAAAAGAACGCACACTGGCTTTCGTGGACGATACGGCATTAATCGCAATAGGCAAATCTTTCAAGGACACGCACATCACTCTCAAAGACATGATGGAACGCACGGGAGGAGCATTCGACTGGGCTAAGTCACATAACTCGCGGTTCGAAACTAACAAGTTTGCTTTAATAGACTTCGCAAGGAATACAACCAAGGAACGCCCACCCTTAGACCTCCGAGGCACCGTGATAACTCCGAAGACCACTCACAAATTCCTAGGTATCATATTCGACCAGGCACTTCGCTGGAACGCGCAGGTTGCGAATGCCATCGCCAAAGGCACAGCTTACGCGTTGCAACTTCGCAGGCTATCTACAACGTCCACAGGAATCCCTCTCACACTCATGCGCCAACTCTATCTAGCCGTAGCGGTCCCAAAGATGTTATACGCGATCGACATCTGGTTCAGACCCGTATACGCAGGTTCGGGCGACCAGAAGCAAAAAGGCTCGATGGGAGTAGCAAGGAAACTGGAAAGCGTACAAAGGATCGCACTCATCAGCATCACCGGGGCAATGCGCACCACAGCCACTGACACGCTCGAGATACACGCTAACGTCATTCCCATACAGCACCGCATTCAAAACCTCTGCCAGCAAGCAGCAGTTAGGCTTGCCTCTCACCCAGAATCGCACCCGTTATTCAACCTGGTCCACACGGCAGCGAAAACGTTTCGTCAAACGCCACCGATCCTCATTACACTACCTCTACAGGACGTACTCCCTAGATCCGTCAGCCGTAGAAACCATAGTCCACAACAGACGACCCCCATCATCTTCCCTCCCATACCACACCAGCATCGCACCCACTCGCAAAAAAGCAATCGAAGAGCATAATCAGCAGAAGGACGTAATCAAAGTTTACTGCGACGGATCAGGTCAAGAGGACAAGGTCGGCGCAGCGGCGGTGCTATACAGGGAAGGTAAAGACCCGCGAGTACTCAGGTTCCATCTAGGATCTGCAGACGAACACACAGTCTATGAGGCCGAAGCAGTAGGACTCACGCTGGCAGCAAGACTAATAGCCACAGAACCGAACGTATCGTTTCCCATCTCAATCTTCATAGATAACCAAGCAGCGATCAAATCCGGTGAGCTATTCACAACAAAACCGGGGCATTATATTTTGGATAAACTGCGCAGGATGCTGATGAAAATCAAAAACGACCACTCGTTGAGAAAGGAAGACATCATCTTAAGATGGATCTCGGGTCATGACGGAGTACTAGGTAACGAACGCGCCGATGAAGAAGCTAAGAAAGCGGCGAAGAGCCCAAGGAACACGAGTGCAAAGAAAAAGCTCCCGCTATACCTTCGGAACGGTACACTCCCATCCAGTCTCAGCGCGCTGAAACAAGCCCAGAAGAGTCACTCAGCGAAACGCTGGGCAAGAGAATGGTCGCTATCACCCCGCAACAGTCTAGCAACCAAGTACGGAGCGGCCCAACCCTCAAATACCTTCGTCAAAAACATCTCGCACCTCACGAAACGTCACATCAGCCTCCTCATCTGGTTAAGAACGGGCCACATCTCCCTCAACCAACATCTCCATCGCATCAAGAAATCAGACACGCCCAACTGCCCCAACTGCGAAGACGATAGACAAGAAACAGTTGAACACTTTCTGCTAGGTTGTCCCCAGTACGCACACGAGCGACATGTTCTACAATCATCCTTGGGCAGAGTAGCGTTTTCGCTACCTTTCATTCTCACCCAACCGACGGCCCACGAACCTGTAATCCGATTCATCAACTCCACCAAACGACTCAATGACACGTTCGGTAATGTACCCCCACCACGTCCCAAAGACAGATAACGCCACGTAGTAACTTGCAGATCACATGCTGAAGAGCCACGCCCAATGGCGACGCCTAGCCAAACTTACCAATATGCGTTATCACTCAACTCACTCGCTACGGTCGGAAGGGATACGGTAGTCATACCGGGTGGGAATAGGTCAGACGGAGTAGGGGGGGGAGGGTGTTTTCTTTTCTTTTTCGTTCTCTATCCTATGGCAACGACTCATCAAGAGAGTCGACGGACAACACAGGCCATAGATAACCGCTCAACGCCAAGAGTTCAACGCGAGCATACCGAATCAAGACAAACATTCCACCTCGCCTTTTACTACGCTGCATCCCACTTCCCCTTTCGTACGAAAGGTCGCTCCTGCGATCCGAGTACATGTCTAACTTCAACCTACGCCATGACGGAACCCACTCAAACACCCAGAATGCACAGTCTCTGCAGATTGGTAGACGAGAGTGTCTAAAACGGCCGGAGGGAACGGCGGACTGGCGGGGGACTCCCTACGTCAGGGCATTCACTTTGTCGGAGATGCAGCGGGAGCACAGGGGCTCCCATTAGACTAGAACGTTTGTCCTACATAGGGTAATCTACCCCACAGGGACAAAAATTGATTTAAAAAAAAAAAAAAAAAAAAAGGGAAGGTGTCAGCTCAGCGGAGCTGAGTACTTCGGACCCTGTCCTCGAGGAGCTCTTTGGTGATTCATGGATAGGCAAAGGCGGGAGGGACGGAATTATGAAGAGTGAATTAACATCTCCTTGCATCGTTGTCGACTGAGACTGGGAGCGAAGACAGCGGCTAGGAGCGCGAGGGAGCGACAGAGTACTAAACATGGTTGGAGAGGAGACGTCGGAAATAACGTGTGTTGGTGCAAGCGGGGTGTGTGAGAGAGATGTGAACGACTACCAGAATAGTATATGGTTTTAGGATACAAAGGAACAACAGATATTTGCGAACCACTGACCTTGTCAAAAGACATACTCATGCCATCAAAGCTGACCCGAGCTTTCACCAGGGTGATGCAGGACTTCCAACAACGTAGGTATAGTTTGGTCAATGGCTTTGGCCCCAATGCGCTCCTGAAGCGTGTCAAAGGCTTGAGCTGCCGCCGTCCGGACCGTGGCGTCTCGTCGACAAGCCAGCTCCCGACCATGTTCACAATCTTGCTTTGGTAACCCTCCTGCTGGCTGTCAGTTGTGTTCTCCCTGAAAATTCGTCAATGCAGGAATTCCGCATAAAAGAGGACACACTAACATGATATCTGACGGCATGAGACAGACTCCCTCACGGGTATGAGCATCAGGTGAAGAAACTTTAGCCTGCAGAATCGGCACCATCTCGCCCATCATCTTGTCGCCAAACTTGCAGCAGAGCTCCATCGTCGTCTGTGTGGCCGTCTACACTCAGCAGATGAGCAGCGTTCGCATATGACCAAATAATCATTCACCTCCTGTTGCTCATACTCTTCGCTAGAGCAGAGCTTGACAAGCTGGTCCATCAACTCAGGCAGAATTTTGTGGACTACGAAGATCAGTGTGAGCTAACCCCGACCATCTGAACTAGTGACGTTTACCTGCTGCACAAGGTCTGAACGAAGTCCTGTCTGAACTCAGAGTGGAGAGATTGGAAGGTCTACTCCCCGATATTATCGCGAACGCGCAGTCGCCATGGAGCGTCGTACGCGAGGGCTTCATGTCCTTGCTTGTCTATCTCCCTGGGACGTTTGGAAACCGGTTCCAGCCGCATCTTCCTAAGATCACATCCCCCATTCTCAGTGGACTCTCGGATGGGGAAGAGTACGTTCGCGAGGCTGCGATGAGGGCCGGACGAATGCTCGTGAGGTCCCGATGAAGTAATTGCAGAAGAGGGATGGTAAGCTGAGAAATGATGGCTCGTTGGACAAGCCCAAAGTCCTTGCGCTTCCAGGATCCAGCAGGAGTCTCAGTCTTGATGTGGGTGTTGTTGGCGGAACCATTAGCTTTGTCGCCAGTGACATTAGCACGAGTGGACGTGCCCTAAAGCATTTGCCGGTGAGGAGGGATAATGGCGATCCACCCACTGGCTCTGCGGGCTCGGCGCTCGTCGCGCGTGGATTTGTGGCATGATGGCATCAGCAGCTGCTTTGCCTGCCCTGCCACTTGTCATTTGGGGTTCTTGGAGCACGATGGGCGTGCAGTGGACTCCTGTGTCCCTACCGTCATTTCCTCGCTGCTCGGCATGATGGCGAGGCGTATGCTGCTAGCCTTCAGGTCCATGGCTCCTTCGCCCGGTCCTCTCTACCCCTCGTCTCGACTCTCCCATGGCTCCTCGCATCACGTTTCGGCTCGCGACACCTCACATCACGCAGTTCTTCGACTACAGTGCTCTCAGCCTTTTTCGCTGCTGTTTTGCAGTCTCTCGCCTTGCCAGCGTGCTCACTACGCGTCTGACAGATGCTGACAGGTGTTCTGGGGTTGCACGTAGCTTCCTGCTGGGTTGCATCGCTCTTCTTCGTCTCGAATAGGTTTGCGAGGTGTTGGAACAACTCGCATGCAGCCTTGAGATGCATGATGTGCATGAATAGCGCGTCCGGGATGGTGGCAAGGATGAATTGCTTCGCGATGGCATTTCGTCGTTGCCATGCCTTCAGCTCGTGGTTCGTCACGTCAACCGGTCGCGTGTTGGTGCCGTCGTACTGTCTGTCCAAATTTTCTTCGGCTGCTACTCGAAGAAGATTTTTGCAGTATTTCGTCCAGTTCCGTCCAGTTCCGTCCAGTTCCGTCCATCGACTGCGAGGTCCGGTACTCGAATCGTGCCGTCGTTGAGGTCTACTGAGATTGCCATGTTGCGGGATTCGAGTCTTGTGAGTGAATAGCTTTTCTTCTACTGACTTGATCAAGACAGGGAGGTCCGTAGTCGTAAGTGACCTTGGACGCTGACATGACCGTGGTCACAAATAACCGGTGACCTGAGGAGCCACGAGCGGTCCGAAAACATGCCTCGAGACGTGGTAGTAGAAGTGAGGGTGACGGCAGAGTTATGGAGGGGTGTGAATTAGTTTGATGTAGCGTACATGGCAGCGTTTGTTGGTGTAACCACTAGCTCCGTCGCCAGTGACATTAACGAACAATCGCGAGTTCGACAGCTGCATCTAAATAAGGGTCGTCAGTACAGTCCTGAAGATCGATTTATTCGACTACGCACACTACGAGGGATAGCGCCTGAGGCACATAAAACCGCCATCTCGCCAACCGAGTGCCCGACAATTCCACTAGGCTTTAAACCCAGTGAGATCAACAGGTCGAACAACACAATTTGGAAGAATGTAAGAGCGATCGAAGTGATGTTGGAAGGCCACATAAGGCTCTTCGCAAGTGGTGAATCCTTTGGAGCGTTGGGCTTGAAGAGACCCGTCGTCTCCATGGAAGATTTCCCTGTGCACCCGACATGCACGCGGTCACACTCATCGATGGTGTCACGGGACACCCTGAAGGTATAGTACAAATCCCAACCTTGCTGCCAGTGCTGCGGGCCTTGACCAGAGAAACAAAACACAAGCGGACGGGGGCGCTTGGGGACGACGCGTTCGGGGCAGTTGCAGCCTGAATAGAATCCGCAATAGCAAAAGTTCTCCAGGTGAGTTGCCTCGAGCGGTTGCCCAAGTGCTCTGAATCGCACAGCGCGAGAGGAGGGACGTCTGCGCGTTCCTCCTTGTACTTATCGACAAGGACAGTCCACCTGTCAGAAGTCTCATTTAACTCGCGACACATTAGCAGTTCACCCGGCCACTCACATATGGCAAACGGGTACAGCGGCTCGCGCAAAGTAATGTTCTCAGACAAAATGGATCGTGGTTCATGCTCACGGAGAACGGTATGCCCGCCCGCACCTGAGGAGTACATACAGCAGTGAATGGAAGGGAAAATGGCAATGTAATGAGTTCCACGTACCTCCAAATCCATAACTAGAAATTGACGCAGTTCCACCAACTGTTGGGTTCACCGGGAATGAAGTCCTCAACCACGACAGGAACACAAAGATTATATCCCCCGAAATCAATCCTGGCCGAGGGTTTCTTGAAGTAGCCATTGGGAAGCACGTGTTTGTTCTCCAACATCATCGCGACCTGAAGCGGACGTCATTGCCCATTAACGTGTCAATGGTAGCAGTACTTCGTACCTTGACCAAGGAAGTCATATATGCACTTCACGGAGGGATGATCAGATTAAGATAAACCTGGTCAGACAAAGAAATACTTGCCCCAACCTGCCGTGACCGACGTTACTCTCCACAGAGACGTCCCTTCCATCTCGACCCTCTGCAAACACAGCGCCTGCACGGTTCACTTCTGTAGCATCACCAACAACTGTGCCCATTCCATGCAGCTCAACAAAATCTGCCTGAGAAGGATGCAGACCGGCGTCCCGATGAGAGCCGAATTGCGGCTTCCTGCACTGCAGGACTGGGTGTGGTGAGGGAATCCATGACGGGTCCACAAGACATGGGTGCAGTACCAACAAGCGTGACGTGGATGTGATTATTGTCGCAGACAGTGAGGTCGTGGTGTTTGACCACCACAGGTGACAGCACCTACTAAAGAAATATTGCTTGAACGACAAGAAACACTATTGGATTGATCAATGTACCAACGTCAGCATTTTTCTTGCAGACCTGATGTAGGACTCATGAAATGAGTAGGTCGTTTCCAAGCGGCCTGAGATTGGGTGCGGTCGAGTGACTCGAATTAGGTATCAGATTTGAATATTTGAATACTGTACATGATTGCCGGCTTCTTACACCGAAAGTCCCGTCCTGATCGATGTCTGTGTGAGTCTGTTCTGGTACTATGGTGCGCTCTGCACCGCTGGTAAATTAATGAAGGGACAACTACAATTGTATACTAGTATGATAACTTGAAACAATACTGGCAAAGATTAGTTTGCTGCGGCATTTCGTGACTGTGCCGCAAGCTCTTCAATGACTCTCACAAGCCCCTGCTCCCGTGCAGCAAATGCAGCGCGTTCCCTCTCGAGGGCAGCTCGCTCCTCTACCCGCTCCCTCTCAAGGGCAGCTCGCTCCTCTACCCGCTCCCTCTCGAGGGCAGCCCGTTCCTCGGCTCGGCCTTCCTCGCGACCTTCTTCTCGTGCTTCTTGTCGTTCTGCTCGGAGGGCCTGTAAAAATATCAGCACAAGCACTCCTAACAAGAGATGTTCTTACTGCTTCGTATCGTTCCCTCTCTTCATTTGCCCTTGCCAGTATACCAGCCCTCTCCTCGTGGTAGGCAACACACACGTCCCCAACACTGTTAGCCATTGGAATCCCTATACCACGATAAGTGGCATTTCTCCTAGAATCAGGAGACTGGCGGTGATCAGGAAATAGTTGTCGCAGTGCTTCGTATACGGTGTCAGCGAACCAGTAGCACTGGTTTTTACAAGCGGTGTACGATGGGGCATGGTGGCTCGTGACTCTAAGTAAACTGGCCAATTCCAGCACCGAAGGACGACTGTTCTCCGTATCGAATGTGAGGGTGCGGACAGTTCCATGCGGATCTTTGAAGAAAGTGACATGCAGTCGAGCTAGCGCTTCCGAGCTTGCGGTAGCAGCATATATGGTGTCGTGAGCTGGCAAAACGCAGGAAGAGTGTGTGGATGATGACGAACTTGATGAAGGGGCTGGGCTCGACAGCATGGCTGCCTTGTTGGAAAGAGAGGGTTCTCCATCTTCGTCGTCCATATTGACGGTTCTGTCAGCGAAAACGAAGGCTTTCCAGGGCTTCACTGGATGAGATACTTTAAAACGGAGGAACTCGTGTTGCTTTCCTTGAGTATGCTTGTAGTGGACTACTTCCTCGACAAAGCACTGGCTCGCATGAGCGGCATGGATGTTCAGCATGGCCGGCCAGTTATCAACAGGTCGAATAATCGGTAATGGTGACTGTATTGGGGTGAACAGTCCTTCTATCTCGGGGGGTGATGCCATGAGAGAGCGGATGACTTTCGAGAAGAATTGACGGATAACCGACCAAGAACCTTTCTTGCTCTTCATGATCCTTGCGTGTGTATTATTGTAAAGAATGGAGGGAGCGATAGGGATCAGTGGGGTTGAGTTTCAGGAGTGAGCAAGGCCGAGAAGAGGAACGACGCTGTGCTTGGGAATCGATTGTAGGTCCATGTTTTCCAAACTGGGTCCAATTGTTAAAGGGTGTCAGCCCCCGAAGTTCAAATGTTCAAATTTCAAAAGTAAACGTGATACACAGTAACTTGCCTCATGCGTAAGGTCGAGAAAACTCTAGGGACTACACTACTGGAGTCGTCCTATTTCTAGTGAGGATGAGAGATAATAGCTACAATAGCGATGACTAATGCTGTGTTGCATCTAGTGATGCATCGGGCCAGGCTTGGGCCTGCTCAAACCCCAAGCCGGGCCAGGATGCAGGGCTCGGGCTTGGCTCAGGCGTGGCCTCGGCCTGGGCCAGAGCCTGCTATAGGGAATTGTGTTCTATCACGAGCTACAACGCCTCTACTACAAGCCTAAAATGGATTGCGTCTCTCTACAAGTCATACGACGCCAGTGCCAGCCGTTTGCGGTGCGACTTACGACAACATTAGTCTTGCGTTGACACCACATCTGGATCTACATGCCATTGTGCGACGAGGCTCTCCGCCTCTATCCTATTCGAAGAATGACTCTCCTGTTCTCGATATTCATTACGGGATGTAGTACTCCTGTTGGGATGGCTACCGTTCCTTGCTCGCCCGATGTATGTCTCGTCCAGCAACAAACTTTCTGGGCGTCTATTCGGGGCCGATAGCAGATCGTGCTGTGAGACGTGTGTTGAGGAACGCGATACAGTCGACGGCGCGCGTGCTTGCTGAATAGGCGAAGGCACAGATGACTGATAAGCATAGTCGCACGTACGGATAGGTGGGTACGAGCTAGATTCCGGGGGATGACTGGGCCGAGCGTCTTGCACTTCGATCGTGATGGTGCTGGGAGTGGGAACGCGCTGCTGGAGCTCGTGAGGGGGGGGGGACGGGTATGTATGAAATACGAGAATCGGCTCTTGGGATCTAACCATCGAGAGGGACGCTGATGGGACGGTTCGGTATGATGGGGCCTGGGTGAATCGGTATCGGACGAATGGTTTCTGGTTCACCTGGATCTTGCGGTAGAGAGAAGGTGCGATGCTCATGGGAGGGCGAGCGGACGGAAACGGGAGTGACAAGTGTCCGCACGGGGAGCGTGGCGGCGTGTGGTGGTAATCGACTTATGTGTGAGCAACGTGGACATACAATCATTGACGTACTGTTGTAGGCAATTTGATGTGCAGAGACCACGGCGCCAAAGCAGGATATGGGTCGCGCCGCAATTGGAACACTTGGCCTTCACTCCAGCGGGAGCAGAATTGTTGCCAGTCCCGCGAAGAGCGGTAGGAGTTGACACTGATGGCAGTGGCACCGGGGTCAGAGTATTGCCCCGTGTGCTGGTGCTCGGGTCGACCTTGGTCAAGGCAATGGTCTGAGGCAAGGCCTCCTTGGCTTGTGATACAGGAGGGGTAGCTAAATCGGCATCGTAGTTGTTGCGAGGCGTGTGTGAGTCCGTATGAAACGCACCAGATTGGGAGACCCTTGCATGACGATGTCGGAATTGACAAGAATCTTGTAGTCGTCAGTGCCGAAGTGCGATGTGGCTGTCTTCCATAGCATCGATGGTGCTAAGCAGCTCATCCAGAGGAAACTCGATGGTGGGGCGAACAAAGCTGAAACCGCGGGAAGATGTGTTTGTGGCGTCCTCCCCATAGTTTGTGGTGTTGGAAAGGGAGGGCTGAGTGCATAGCAGAGCGGACAGGCCAAAGTCGCTGGAGAAAAGGGACAGGAACCTGAGAAAGGTTTCTCGTTAGACGAGCCATAGTTCTTTGTGCTTCCGGGATCCAGCGGAAGTCTCCGTCTTGATGTCGATGTTGCTGGTGCAACCATTAGCTTCGTCGCCGGCGATGTTAGCGTGAGACGCCTGCGTCGGGTGATAGTTTCCTTGAATGCAGTGGTGGGTTTGAGGACCAGCTTCGAGACGGCGACGTTCACTGCGACGGGAGAGGGGCGGTCAAGGGAGAATGTGAATTGCATGTGTTTGATGGCTTCGCGGTTGTGCTCCTTCTCTGCAGCACGCTGACGAATGAGATCGGTTGAGGCATTACGCCTGAAATCAGGAGCATCAAACTCCTCGATGCTCCTAGAAGGATGGAAATATTGTCACTGTGAAACAGTGACAAAGTCCTCGGCGTGAAGGGGAGGGAAGAATGCGTTGTTACTGTGAGACAGTAAGAAGGCTTCAAGTACGTCGCAGGCGAATAATATAGAATTCATTCTCAGAATGCATTGTTACTGTGAGACAATAACAAGGCTTTGAGCGTTGAGGACGTTGGTGCAAAGTGGTCGGATGCCCACATCGAGTGATAGTTTCGTTGCACACAGCAGAGGTCAAGGTCCGGTTTCAAGACCGCAACGTTTGTTGCGACAGTAGAAGGGTGGTCAAGGGAGAACCCGGATTGATTGCATTTGATGGTACAAGGCTGCGCACTCTGACTGGCTTCGCGTTGCAATCCTTCTCGGCAGTGCAGTGACAGATGAGATGGGTAGAGGTGCTATGGCTGAAATCCGGGGCCTCAAGCTCCTCAATGCTCCTAAAAGGACGGAAAGTACATAAGGGATGAGATGAAGAAAATGCAGTGACGTACCTGCCCTTCTCAGGCTCCTTGTCGAGTCCATTCCAAAGCAAGATCATGGATTTGGGCATGAGGTGGTTGAACTCCAGCTGACATATGGTCTCCACATTCATCCTCCCCTGCGCGAAGATACTTGAAGTATGTGCGACCGCTGGAGAAGGATTTGCCTTGAGTGTGGGTTACTTCGTCAAACAGAATTCACTGACCATCATTGTGCGTGATCCGCGTCTGGAGCACCTTGCTCCTAGAAAGCGTAGCCTCCGCTGGATTCGCCACAATGTTGACCATCACAATCCCATCCAGCCCAACCAACTTCTCGAAATCGATGAATCCTATGTCATTCCGGTTCACATTCTCGATCGACAAGCCAAAGTACGTTCCGTTCGAGTTCGACTTGAGGAGGTTGCCCCAGAACGGGTTTGGCCATTCAGACATGGTCATGTGCAGGAAGATCGATCCAGTGCTCGATTCTAGGACTGTGTATGCCTGTGGGAGACGGTCAGCATTGTATGAAGAATGTACGTGAGTGCGCCAAAAAGACATACATGTGTGTTAGGATGCATGCCTGGAGGGAACTGACCCGCTGCGAATGTCCGTCCATCGAGGGCAACCTGAAGATCCAGCGCATTCTGCGGGGGTAAGTATTACCCCCCACACACACCACATCAGCCTGTGTAAAAAGTGCATCACGATCCAACGAACGCACCTCAGCGACGATCAAGAACTCCGAGAACTTGGTGAATCCAACGACATGCTCGAACAGCTTCGTCTTCTTGTCGAAATAGTCCCTCCCCAAGATGAGCTGAAGCGCGTTGTCCCTCCCGAACGCACTTTGGGAACCCTGCTTGTTCCGATAAGACTCGCAGATGATCTGCATCCAGTCGACGAGGAGTTCGTCATCGCGAGCCCAGTCACAGTTAACGATGTAGTCCTCGATGAAGTTCCGGCTCCGACCATTGTCCCTCGAGAATTGTGCTTCTGCTCAGCAGTTCTCAGCGGTGCCTGCATACCCAACGCTCCCAACCCAGATAAGATAGTCAGAGCAGGGCTGAAACTGCAGAACGGCTGCACCGAACGAATTCGGAGGCGATGGCACAGACAGAGAGTGCTAGTCACGTCCGCCGTCGGTCGTGTAGAAGAACTTGTCAGAGTCCGTGATGAGATAGGCCGGCCGGTTCGCGTGCGTGTGCATGTAGAAGGTAAGGAAACATTCGCCAGGGAATTTTTTGGTCCAAGTGAATCCTTCATTACTGGACTGCCAGATCGTGTTGTCGGAGAGCCGCGTGAGAATAGTCTTGTGAAGAATCGGCTTCAATATTTAGCCGTAATAACAAGACATGCGATGTACATACATTCAAGTCCTTGAAGAAGTGGTGTTGCACGACCTTCGCTTCGAAATTGTGCTGGAAATGAAGGTGAGGGTAACTCGGTGAGGTTACTGTAGGAAACTTACAATTTGGTTGGTGATCTGGCCTTCGGCGGGTTCAGCTACATTCAAACAGGACATCAACAAAGCCAGATACTCGTTGAGAAGCCAATGCAAACGTACCTTGTGAACATGGCTTCGACATGGGATCGTCTTTCTTGGGACCGTTCCCGGATCACACCGATTGCCTGCGATCAACCTATACCCAGACGATCCCATGTATTTCTCATCGGCCTTTCCAGTTGTGCACATCGTACTCGGAATGCATTCAAGGCCCGCAGGAACACTCATTGTTGCTCCGAACATAATTGTAGTCGCTAAGAGATTCTACATCAAAGAGGTGACCAAAGGCTAGCAAGAAGAAGCGCACCACTCATAGTCGTGGTCTTCGCATGGGCATCGATCATCGTGCAGGACTGGACCAATGAACTTGCACCGACACAACAGTTTGCATCAGGCTTGCGGCGATTGTACCATTGCTGAGTTTTGATCATGTAAGTCATCTCTGTCTTGTCCTCCTTCCTGACGAGAGCTCACCTTGACACCCATCAAACACTCCTTATCACGCCTGCTGTGCGTATAACATTGTTCGAAGTCGTTGTCGCCACACTGACGGGACCATGTGGGTGCAAAATCAAGGAACATAACAGCATAGTGACCCTGGCTGTCCTGTTAATCCTGTCGCGAAACTTGAGCGAGTAGCATGAATTTCTGAGACGTCGAGTCCGACACTGTGGTCAGACCTCTCGCGCGTATGTTGAGTCCGAGTTTGAACGATTTCCTAGTGCAAAGCATTCGACCAAGTGAGGGTGTGCCTCAGTGACGCCACGTACCATGTAGCTCCAAAGTCGGTAGAGTAGCTCATGCAATCCGTCATCTCTTCGTCGTTCACGATCACAAGAATACTTCCCGAGTCACCGAACTCATACATGTACACGTTTTTATGGGCCATGTTCCACGACAGGCCGGCATCTGCGCTCAGGAAGCTATCACACTCCTCGTAACGGGCAAGCTGCTTCCTGATGGAGCCGACATCCATGACGAGACCCGGTGCAGAGATACGTCCAAAGTTGTGTGGGTCCGTCATGGAATGTAGGTGCAGCGAGCAGTTGGTAGTGTCGGAAGGTTACACGAAATCTGTTTGCCCTCCGGGGAGTAATGTGGACCAGCTGCTTCCTTTCAGGGTGTGAGTAGGAAAGGAGATGAGCGTGATTGCATGCTCGTTAGACGAGCCAAAGTTCTTGCGCTTCTGGGATCCAGCGGAAGTCTTCTGTTTCGATATGGGTGTTGCTGGTGCAACCGTTAGCTTCTAGATGGCGATGTTCGCTGCGATGGGAGAGGGGTGGTCAAGGGAGAACGTGAATTGCGTGTGTTTGATGGTGCACCAGGCTTTGCATTCTGACTCGCTTCGCTGTTGCAATCCTTCTCGGCAGAGTGCTGACGAATGAGATTGGTAGAAGCATTAGCAAAATGTGCGCTGAGGAGTGGTAGGTGATGGCAAAGAGGGCGAAGCACAGGATGCTGGAGGAAGTTGTCAGCGACATTCCAAAGGAAAGCTGGCTATATGCGCTATTTTCGCACCTTTTGCACTATCAGGAGTTATATGTTTCGGTTTTCAGCAACTGTCCACTCAGGAGAAATGATGAACTCACCCCTTTTCCGATCGCTTTTTTGACCTTTTGGTTTCGAGATGTGAATGAGGATAAAATGCCTTTGGAGACGAACTCACCTCCACTTCCAGGCCATTTGCCCAATCGTGCTCACCACTCGTACTGAAACCGCTTTCGATCGCTCTTAGTCCAACTTCAGCCAGACTGGTCGACACTCCACGTCAGGGGTAAGTGCCTTCAGTTCGAGACACGTTCTGAGTGCTCTAAGTGACAGAAAGAGCGAAAGCGGATAGTTTTCATGAGTTGGTGCAAGTATCAAGAGCCCAGGAAGTGCAAGTAAGAGTACTTGAGGGGGCAGGGGTCAAAGTGATGGTGAAGGTAGGCACAATGTCAAGACTGAGGCCAGCTGTGACGACGACGACGAGGGGCGCGGGTCCGATAACTTTATACCTGTGCTCATGTGGAGGTGACTATGAGATGCGTGTAGAACAAACACGTGATTAGGTAATCAGCTACTTGGCTATGTACCGATTGTAATCCAACACTCCCCCGCAATCGGAATAAGGTAATTAAAACTTGAAAACAATAATACGAATGATTAACGAAAGGATACCGAACAGGAATTCCAATAAACGAATGTATAATTCTTGAATGCGAGTGCTTGATGAGTTTCGACGAAGTGCTACGCTTGTGTGGTGACCCGATATGGTAAGTCGAAGTAGCGTCTTGGATATCCTGGCTGGATAGGGCTTGCGGTGTGTCCGGTTTCGTATCGTTGGCTTCGGACTCGACTTCTGGGTGTCTGGGACACTCCCCAGAATCCATGGACCGTTTCCGATAGGTCCAGGGTCGTTTGCATTGTCGCCGCCACCATTCGTGCTGCCGCCATCGTTTGCGCTGTCACGGCTGCCTTCGCAGTCCTTGCTACAGCCATTCGTGCTGCCGCCCGCTGCCGTTTCTGCCTTTGCCGTTGCGTGCTGTCGGCTGCCGTTGCTGCTGTTACTGGGGCCACTGCTGGTGCCTTTTGCATTGCTGGTGTTGGCGTTTGAGTCGTCCTTGACGACGTGGTGAGTTTGGGAGTTCAATGGGTTGCGTCGGATGCTTTTGAGGTGCTGGATGATGGAGGTTTGGTGGAGGGTGTTGAGGGTGAGTGTTCATCATCTTCGTTCTTGACCGCCTTTCCTCCACTTCAATTGACCTGTAGGCCCTTGTCCTCTGGGCCCTCAATTCTGACCTTCGCCCTCTTGACCCTCGCATGACCCTCCACTCGCCATTTGGCTAGTGCAGCCTGCCCGTTGGTGCCATCGACCCTGCGCCCGTCGCGTCTGGGTTCGTGGCGTCAGCGGCCTCGTTGCTGGCCATCTGGAGGTTCCGGGGCACGACGTGCGTGTGGTGGACATCTCTGTCCCCACTGCGGTCGTCCTCCTGGGTTCTCGGCATCATAGCGACGTCCTTCGTGACGTTAGGGGGGTTATAATGGACAACATACATCCCCCTTTGCTGTAGGACAAAGATGATCCTGGCCTAACCCATTAACTAACTGCGAACCCGAGACAGAGACGGAGACAGAGACAGAGATGATCCTGACCTAACCTGCTAACCAACCCTAACCAACCCTAACCGCTGACCAACCCTAACCAACCCTGACCGCTAACCAACCCTAACCAACCTTAACCGTCGTGAAACACATGTCAAAGGTTTTGCGGGTGAGAAGATGTTTCATTGCCTGAAGACTGAGAGAGGGGACTTACGCGTGACAGTTGCATTACGGACAGTTACTCTCGTTACCCTTCTTCTGCAGTGAGATATAGATGTACGGAAATGAATGTAGACCTATTTTGAGGCGTTAGGGGCGAGAAGAAGCGGTGGAGGTGAGGGATGCTGGGCCGGGAGGGTGCGCGAGGACGTAGCTGTCGTTCTCCACGATGACAAGGCCGTTTCCAGCGAACTGAGGGTTGCAGACCCCATAGCAGGGTTGATATAGCCTCGTTGGAGAGTGGTTGTGATGGTGTGACCGATGTGGCAAAGCAGTGGAGGTAGGGGGTACTGAGCAGGGATGGTGCACGAGGACGTCGTCGTCGTTCTCCACAATGGCAAGGCGGTTTTCCACAAAACAAGAGTTGTAGACCTAGAATAGGACCCATAGAACAAGGTTAGAGTACAATTGAAGGTGGTCGCGATGGTGCCGCCAACGTACCAGGAGGATTGGTCGCGAGTGCACCCCGAGCCTCCAGCCACGGCGAAGAACGGCGTGTAGCGCAACGACGAGCGACCCGATCGACGAGATTTTTGTTGCAGACCCCACGTAGGCTCCGTGAAACGGAGCCCAGGTGGTCTGCGACGCGTCCGAGGCCGTCCTTGATTTTTGCGGTCGCCTGCTCTGTCGCGCGAGATGGCGGGAAAAGTCGAGGATGGCGTGTCGTCATTGCTCACGCCATTCTCGGCTAAATCGCTCGGGATTTTTCTCGCAGACCCTGGCCAGGGACCGTCCGGGAGGGTCTGGATAGCGAGCCGAGGGATAGGGGTGGTTGTGGAGGGAGGAGGAGGAAGGGAACGGACTGGCGTCCGTTCTGACAGAACGGACGGCGGCACAGGCATAGTATAGCATTCTCACCTGCATCGGACGGGCCAGCGGCAGCCGTCTGGGTGGGTGCTGGTTCACGCATGTCTATTGCTGGCGCTGGCGCGAGGGTGGCACAGGTGGGAGGTTGGGGGACTCTGGAGCACATGCAGGGACTGTAGTGGCATTGGCGGATCAGCTACTAGAGTGCTCGTTGTTGACCTTTACCTTTGACCTGAGCGGCCGGAAGAGGCGGGCCCTCAATATCGGACACAGCTGACACAACCAGTTCGCCTCGAGGTTTTGCTGGAGCTCTACGCTTGGGTGGCATCTTCGGCGTGAACAGTTACGACGGTCATGACCTAATTAAATAGACATAGTCAGCACTGCGGAGTGGAAGGAAATGTAGTACGTACTTCGCGATCAAGTACACGAAGAAACCTGCCGCCGAGTCCCCTCACTGCCCTGCAACTAGCAGCCCACCTATGATGAAGCTATCCTCGAGGTGACAAGACCTGCTGCATATTGGAAATGGAACTGAATTACATGCACAGCACAAAAGAAACTCCATATTATACAAGCTAGCTGATGGGATGATCGCGATGGGATACTTGAAAGGTGATAGAAAGGCCGTAGAGCCTAAAGTAGAGGGAGGGAATGACCAGAAGGGGAGCTTGGAAGCGTGGTCAGAGTGCTGTTAGATCCCTCGTTTCCTGAGTCTAACGGTAAATCAAGTATGTTAGTGTCCCCCGTCTCATACCCACTGTCGTCAGACTCAGACTCGGAGTAAGAGTCTGCATTCCTTGCCCCCCGAATAACCCTTCGTCTTTTATGGACTCTCTCTTCCTCGACGGACTCTAATGTGTGCGTCGACTTCGTGAAGATCATCCTGCCAAACTCCTCACCCGGAGGGTCGATACTAATAACCTCCTGCTCCACAGCTACGTCATCCGACGGCCACGATGAAGATGCAAGGTGTTTGGTAAATAGATTAATGACGGCATCATGATTTCCTAGCTGCTCGTGGGCCCGCAGGTACTTGTACGCCGGTAAAGTTTGGAAGATAGCCTGCAAATCAGGATCCTGGAATGATTGGGACTTCTCGAGTGCGGCCCAGTCCAAATCATTAGGTTTATCATAGCGACACTTGAAGAGATCGGCAAGACCTTGCAGCAGGTCGTACAGCGAACTCCGGCCAGGGAAGAGCTCGGGTGTGAGTGTTCTTTGGGATCTGAGGAAATTGCCTTTCCCCTGTCCGCCACAGTTGCCCATCGCGGTAACGTCAAAGGTGTCCCGAATGAAAATAGAACGTCTCTCAGTAGATAAGGTTGATTTAGAGAACATGAGGCATGTCCAGAGGAGCACCCAAAAAGCCGATTCCATATCGTCCACAAACGTGTGCAGGGCGGCGCTATCTTCCACGAGGTGCGCGGACATGAACTGCCAAGTGCCCTGGATGAAACTGGTTACACGGTATGCACAGAACGATTGACAGATCCGACATACAGTGCGTGCGATCCGACGAGGTATATCAATATCCACTGACTTCGCTAAGTCCCAATCAATCAGGTAACCCTGTAGCAAAAAAATTACGATGTTTCCAACACTGATGTCGCGATGCAATATTCCCAACACCCATGCACATTGATGAGCTGGGCAATGGGCATTAGATCATATCGTCACGATGTAGGAGAGTGACCCACCAATTATTGCATCGTGCACAGCTCGGACGAGCTCGCGAGAAGAGGAGAAGTTGGTCAACCTTTCCCCAACGATGTCGAGAACAAGCCGGTAGTGGATGTGAGGTGTGATTTTCGTTCCTTGGCGACAGGCCCAAGAAGATGTCGAGTATTCTGACGTCTTCGGCTCTTGTTCAGGCCAACAATCAACATCGCCGCATGCAAGGCATGTAGGAATATTTGGGACGGAATTTTGATTCAGCTTTGCGTATGTTTCGCCTTCAGGGGTGATACCAGTAGAGCTGACGCGCCACGAGTCTTTGAAGTAGACAATGCACTCCCCCCTAACATCATATGCAGGAAATGCGCGGGTCGCGCGGCCAGCGGGAGGTATCGGCAGAGAGACGGGAGTGGGAAAAATGAGTGTGAGTGGAACTCTCCCATCGGTGGTTGGGACAGAGGCTTTAAACATGCGTGTATCCGAAGACAGGTTCAGCTTTGCCCTGGCAAGTACAGCTTCATGTTCAGGAGCTAGAGAGACTGTCGTGTCAACGCCACGCAATTCAAGAGGGGCTTTCGAAAAACGGTAGAAGAATTCAGCGAGTGATACATCGACGTTATATGGGATAGGATCGGTAACGATAGCCCCCTCCCTGTCCCACCGAATTATGCGTGCGAAATCACGCACAATGAGCACGGAGAATGCATGTGTACGATATTGTGAACTGAGTTGCGCTGCAGCGTAGGCCGTGATCTGGCCTAATGTGTCTTTCGCCTTGTTGGTATCGCGGACGAATTCTGCGTGCTCCCTAGAGTCTGAAGAACGTGGAATAAAAAAAGGATCGTGTTGGTCTTCCCACTTGAACTCGATATGCATGTCGAGCATGGAAGAATCACAACCTTCGGGAACGTCACACGGCTTCAGTGGCCCTGAATAGACGCAGACATCGGGTTTGATCTGGAAGGGAAATGCGTTCTTCGCGTCTGCTCGGGCATGAGAGTCAACGAAGTGTAGTTCTGGAGTAAAATCTTTCATCTCCCTAATCTACGGTGGCACAAAGATTAATCACTGGTGGTCCATCGATACATCAACCTAAGAGTGTAACTTACGAATGGCGCGTACGCATCGAGCTCCTTGACGGATGTGACAGTTTGTTTGAACGAGACGCAGTTTTGAAACCCCAACGAAGTAGCCGAGCGACATCCCGATATCTTGTGTCGGGGTAGAAATTTTGAAAGGAACTCCTTTGCTGGCATCGGGCCAACAACGGAACTCTTCATTTCTTTACCCATCTGATTTATCGTCTGATGGCGAAAGCGAGTAAACGTCGAGAAGTGCATGACAGTTGATCCCGAATTTTTGATGGGGGTACTCGACGGGAGCGGTGGTTTGGACTGTGGAGTGGGAGAGGGTGTCCCTTCGCGCTGAAATGCATCGGCATTACCGGTGATGGTAGGAGAATCGCCCATGGTAACGTTTGGGACAGCGGGGATACGTCGGACAGTCTCAGGCTGATCAAAAGCGCTGAGGAGGTGTGGAACTTGTTGCAACAGTATGTATTACATGAGTACAGTAATACAGTAAACAGACTCGACAGTTATCTGTTTGCCACTATTTGTTGACCTCATGGTGTCTCTGCCAGCTTGAGACGAATATTTGCCTTCTTTGGGTGTCGGACAGCCGGTAAAGGCCAATGCCTTAAATCCAGGAGTTTACGCAGCACGTAGAGCAGCTCACCTTCACGAACCCTGAGATTGAGAATTAGCCATCATGTAATCAAACCCACTTATAGACCGATCATCGCTGTAGTCACCTTGGGAAAGGCAGGCTGCCGCGGAGGGCTTCGTCTGCTATATAACCTACCATTGCAGTCTTGCAACGATCGAGTAACGATGGTAAGCACAACGCAGCTACTCGTTTCCTTGACGTCTCTTGATCTACGGTAGGAAGAAAAGGCATGCATCCCCTATCAAACATGGGCTATTTAGAAGTGCAAGAGACCCACCACTCGTGACATTCGAGCAAATAAAGAACAGAAGTACTGCCTGTCCAAATTTTCTTCGCCTGCTACTCGAAGAAGATTTTTGCAGTATTTCGTCCAGTTCCGTCCATCGACTGCGAGGTCCGGTACTCGAATCGTCGTGCCGTCGTCGAGGTCTACTGAGATTGCCATGTTGCGGGATTTGAGTCTTGTGAGTGAATAGCGTTTCTTCTACTGACTTGATCAAGACAGGGAGGTCCGTAGTCGTAAGTGACCTTGGATGCTAACATGAACGCGGTCACAAATAACCGGTGACCTGAGGAGCCATGAGTGGTCCGAAAGCATGCCTCGAGACATGGTAGTGGAAGTGAGGGTGATGGCAGAGTTATGGAGGGGTATGAGTTAGTTCGATGTAGCATACATGGCAGCGTTTGTTGGTGTAACCATTAGCTCCGTCGCCAGTGACATTAATGAACAATCGCGAGTTTGACAGGTGCATCTAAATAACGGTCATCAGTACAGTCTTGACTACGCACACTACGAGGGATAGTGCCTGAGGCGTATAAAACCGCCATCTCGCCAACCGAGTGCCCAACAATTCCACTAGGCTTTAAACCCAGTGAGATCAACAGGTCGAACAACGCAATTTGGATGAATGTAAGAGCGATCAAAGTGATGTTGGAAGGCCACATAAGGCTCTTCACAAGTGGTGAATCCTTTGGAGCGTCGGGCTTGAAGAGACCCGTCGTCCCCATGAAAGATTCCCCTGTGCACCCGACGTGCACGCGGTCACACTCATCAATGGTGTCACGGGACACCCTGAAGGTATAGTAGAAATCCCGACCTTGCTGCCAGTGCTGCGGGCCTTGACCAGAGAAACAAAGCACAAGCAGACTGGGGCGCTTGGGGACGAGGACGGGTTCGGGTTCGGGGAAGGTTGCAGCCTGAATAGAATCTGCAATAGCAAAAGTTCTCCAGGTGAGTTGCCTCGTGCGGTTGCCCAAGTGCTCGCACAGCACGAGAGGAGGGACGTCTGCACATTCCTCCTTGTACTTATCGACAAGGGTGCTGCACCCTTGACAGACAGTCCACCTGTCAGAAGTCTCATTTAACTCGCAACACATTAGCAGTTCACCCGGCCACTCACATATGGCAAACGGGTACAGCAGCTCGCGCAAAGTAATGTTCTCAGACAAAATGGATCGTGGTTCATGCTCACGGAGAACGGTATGCCCGCCCGCACCTGAGGAGTACATACAGCAGTGAATGGAAGGGAAAATGGCAATGTAATGAGTTCCACGTACCTCCAAATCCATAGCTAGAAATTGACGCAATTCCACCAACTGTTGGGTTCACCGGGAATGAAGTCCTCAACCACGACAGGAACCCAAAGATTATATCCCGCAAAATCAATCCTGTGCGAGGGTTTCTTGAAGTAGCCCTTGGGAAGCACCTGTTTGTTCTCCAACATCATCGCGACCTGAGACGGATGTCATTGCCTGTTAACGTGTCAATGGTAGTGGTACTTCATACCTTGACCAAGGAAGTCATATATGCACTTCACGGAGGGATGGTCAGATTAAGATAAACCTGATCAGACAAAGAAATGCTTGCCCCAACTCGCCGTGACCGACGTCACTCTCCACAGATCCAATGAGGACGTCCCTTCCATCTCGACCCTCTGCAAACACAGCGCCTGCACAGGTCACTTCTGTAGCATCACCAACAACTGTCCCCATTCCGTGCAGCTCAACAAAACCTACCTGAGAAGGATGCAGACCGGCGTCCCGATGAGAGTCGAATTGCGGCTTCCTGCGCTGCAGGACTGGGTGTGGTGAGGGAATCCATGACGGATCCACATGACGTGAGTGCAGTACCAACAAGCGTGACATGGATGTGATTATTGTCGCAGACAGCGAGGTCGTGGCGTTTGACCACCACAGCACCTACTAAAGAAATATTGCTTGAATGACAAGAAAAACAATATTGGATTGATCAATGTACCAACGTCAGCATTTTTCTTGCAGACCTGATGTAGCACTCGTGAGACGAGTAGGTTGTTTCCAAGTGGCCTGAGATGAAGGTTGAATCTTGAAGATGAATACAGTGGGGGTGCGAGGTGCGTTGCGCAAACGCGTGCAGAGCGGTGGCGATGCGGGGACGGGGACCGTTTCCACAGTGGAAACGGCAAGACATATGGGTAGGGACGACGTGGACTGGGAGCAGTTGAGGTGAAATGTGCGAGGTGGGGCTGCACGATGTCGTCGTCATCGCTCTCCACAATGGCAGAGACATTTTCGATTGGGACAAAGGTGCAGACTCTATAACAAGGTCAGTAGAACAATGTTAGAATAAAATTGGATCAAGTCAGGATGATGTGATGGACGTACGATGAGGTAAAGGGATAATCACCCGAAGAGGAAACAGTGGGACACTGAAACGAGCCATGGTGAGATGACCAGCGATCCGAACGACGAGAATTTTGTTGCAGACACAACATAGGACTTGTGAGACGAGCCCTAGGTCGTGACCCATTAATCAACCCTAAGTGTGAACCCGAGACAGAGACAGAGACAGAGATAATGATCCTGACATGTGTGTATACAGGCAGGTATGACGCGCGTAACTGGGGAAAGAGACTGCAAGAGAGAGGGCAACCGGGTCCCCTGGTGGGTGAGACGCACCTGACAAGGCGGACAGAGGAGGGGTGTAGTTGACGAGGTAATGACAGTAAGACGCGATGTTGGTCTTGGGATTGGTATGTACTAGGAGGAAACATCCGGTCAACCAGAAGGACAGGGGATGGGCAGTGCTATGATGTGTACAGTGTGATTACTTCGTGGTGGCCAATAATGTGGGTCTCAGACACGACGTTAGGACAGTGCAATAATGGGGAATATGGTAAACGTGGGGAACATGCAAGCAGATGTCAAGGAATCCACATAGATAATCCGAGCCGGGCTATCCCTGTCAGCACGGTGACGATCAAGGAAGCGAAACACGTACTGCCAAAGGAAGGCGAGACCAGGATAAAAGAATGAAGGTATTACAGAATGCCTGAGTCTTTTAGGGCATTCTGCAGGGTGGTTTCCTTCACCGCCGCGAACACCAATCGGATGTTCGTCGTGTCCGTGGCTTGCGTCAAACTGCAAATATCAGTGAGCGGCACATGGGGAGCTTGAAAACATGGATCCTTACTGTGGATGGACTGAGAGCTGAGCACGATTTGCATGCATGAATCTCCGCAGGATATATCTGGCTGCTTTGTTGATGTCGGCACCGCCCGTGTAATCGTCGAAGTACTTTTCCAACGGTACCTGGAAGCCGCGTCATCTAAAGCAGTCGTGATATTGAATGAGTTCGCACCTTGGGCAATTTAATCTTGAACACGTCGATCTTGTTTAAGAACAGAATGATAGACGTTCGCCGGAACCAGACAGAGTTGATGACGGATTCAAACAGTATGAGGGATTCATTCATTCTGTTCTACAGACGGTGGATCAGTGACCATCCACACAAAGGCATGAGTGTTACCTGGCTCTTCTCCTCCAGCAGTACCTGGTCGTACTCGCTCAATGCTGCACAGAAGATAATGGTGGTAACGCTTTCGAAACAATGGATCCACTTCTTGCGTTCCAAACGCTGACCACCGACATCGAACATATGTACCCTGGAGAAACTCTGAGCTAAGAAGAAATGCCGTGTAGCTCGAAACGTACTGCAGTTGGTCCATGGTAAACCGCGTTTCCGTGACACCCATCGTCTTTAATCGGGCTCGTAAGACATCGCTTTCGGTCGGGAGATAGTCGGGGGCGCCTATTCTAAGCACCTCCGCAAAGAAACTGAGGAAGGCTGGTTAGGACGTTAAACAGCGATTGTACTTTGCCACTCACTAGCTCGCACTGTCCATGAGATAGAACTCGCTACTGTGATCCATAACCTTGTCAATTATTGGATCCTGCCATAGTTGGTGGATGGCCTTCACGATCTCCTCAGAGAACACAAAGGAAGGCGTGGCTTCGACCTGGTAATCGAGTATTCGGTCAGCATTGGCCTGCGAGAACTGTGTTAAGACAACAATAGCATATGTCAGTGGGAGGTAAAACGCACTTGATTCGTTGGGTCGACACAGTCGACATTAATCTTGTGCATGGCAAGTACGATGTCTTGTGCACTGTCAAGGGTATTACGGTATATTGTAGGACGAAACATCATCCGTTCGCTGTCCGTGAATCCATTCTGATGTATGATTTTCATTTGTTTCACGATGGTCGACTTTCCGGTGTCCTGGGCACCTGGGTTGAGGTGGACTGGTCAGTTTTGCAGGGGTATGGAGATGCCCTAGCACAGGACAAGGATAAGACACAAGGACGCACCTAAGACTAGAATTTTGCATTCTTTTCGGCGCTTTTTGCCATTGTCTTCGATTATGCGGTCAATAGCTTCCGACCTTGCTTTGTCGGCTTTGTCCTGAGCTGAGATGCAATTACCCATTACTTGTTGGTTGGAATCGTTGGATAGTCTACTTAGAGACCTGCTCAATCCTAAAACAAGGTCTCAGTGGAGTGTTAAGCGAGCCACAAGGGTTCATTATATAAACAAAAATCCTGAGAGGAACACGGTGACAAAAGAATCTAATGCAGGGCGGGATGCCCGGAACAGGCTATTGTACATCAGCTATAGCTAAAAACAGTAATATAGTACACCTGATTCTGGCTAAGTATTATTGCAAGAAGTAAGTATATGTAGTAGTTATCATGGCAAAGTTCTTGAGGGACAATGGTCGGAGCTGGAACTTCGTCGAGGAACTACATACGTCGTTAACTGTGACTGGGCTCGCGATGACGAACTCCTCATCGACTGGATGCAGATCATCTGCCAGACTGTGAGTCTTATCAGAACAAGCAGGGTTCCCAAAGTACGTTCGGAAGGGACAACACGCTTCAGCTCATCTTGGGGAGGGACAATTTCGACAAGAAGACGAAGTTGTTCGAGCATGTCGTTGGGTTCACCAAGTTCTCGGAGTTCTTGATCGTCGCTGAGGTGCGTTAGTTGGGTCATGAAGCACTTTCTACATGGGCTGATGTGGTGTGGAAGGGTGGTAGCACTTACCTACGCAGAGCGCTGGATCTTCAGGTTTCCCTCGACGGACGGACATTCGCAGCGGGGCAATTCCCTCCAGGCATGCATCCTAACACACGCGTATGTCTTTTTAGCGCACACACTAGCACGTATATTCTTCATACAATGCTGACATCACATGATTAATGATTTTACCGCAATGCCTTATAAACACATTATATACTGTGCAATGTCCACAATATGCATATAGCCTTAAAGAGGATTAGAACGCCATGTTCTCTGACCAAATAGTACCTGCCTGACATTATTTGGCCAACCTTCAGTCCACCCTGACATATTTATCAATAAATCCACGGTAAGGGTAGCACGAGAGTTTTGCATAAATCTCGGTCATTCCTCGTGCTAGTACTGAGCTCGGGGAGTTTATGCATAAGCGCTTCTGTGAGGGATCCTCCATAATTGGGATCTGCCGGGTTTGCCTCGCCCAGGGCACGTGAACCAGCACAGCCGCACTTTTGTGATTAAACGAGCTGGTGGGGGCCAACACAAGGGGGTGGGGCCAAAACGAGTGGGCAGTGACCAAAAGGAGTGAGCGGGGACCAAAATGAGCGAGCAGAGACCAAAATGAGCAGGTGGGGACCAAAACGCACAGGCAGGGACCAACACAAGCCTGGGGGGGCAAAACGAGCAGGCCAGGGGCCAAAACGAGTGGCTGGGGACCAAACGAGCGGGCAGGGACCAAAAAGAGCTGGTGGGGGCCAAAAAAAGTGGGCAGTGACCAAAATGAGTGGGCAGGAACCAAACCGAGTGAGCAGGGACCAAAACGAGTGGGTACCAAAACGAGCGGGCGCAGTTATAGTCTATCTGACCGTAGACGTGATCCACAGCACGGTGCCGTTTTTGATACAGCACCGAAAATACATTAGTAGCAGTGAAAACACACGGGTGGGACTGAAAATGCACGGGTGAGACTGAAAACGCGTGGGTGGAACTAAAAACGCACAGATGGGGTCAAACACTGGTAAGCGGGGAGGGCGGGGCTGAAAACGCATGGGTGAGACTGAAAACGCACTGGTGAGACTGAAACGTACGGGTGGGACTAAAAATGCATGGGTGAGACTGAAAACGCACTGGTGAGACTGAAACGTACGGGTGGGACTAAAAATGCATGGAAAACGCTGGTAGGCAGGATGGGTGGGACTGAAAACGCACGGATGAGACTGAAAACGCATGATTGAGACTGAAAACGCATGATTGAGACTGAAAACGCACGGGTGAGACTAAAAACGCATGAGTGAGACTGAAAACGTGCGGGTGGGACTAAAAACACATGGGTGGGACTGAAAACGCACAGATCGGGTCAAACACTGGTAGGCAGGGTGGGTGGGGCTGAAAACGCACGGGTGAGACTGAAACGTACGGGTGGGACTAAAAACACATGAGCGGGACTGCAAACGCATGGTCGGGTCAAACGCTGGTAGGCGGGGTGGGTTGGGCTGAAAACGCATGGGTGAGACTGAAAACGCACGGGTGAGACTGAAAACGCACGGGTGAGACTAAAAACGCACGGAGGCGCATAGATGGAGCTAAAAACGTACCTGTGTCTCAAAACATGTGGGTGAGGCTGACAACGAATGGGTGGGCGTTAAACCGCACGTGTGGGGCTGACAACGCACCGACACGTCTTAAAACGCGTCGGTGGGGCGGGAAATGGAGGGGTTGGGCTTAAAACATATAGATGGGGCTGGGAAAGTACCGGTGCGTCTCAACACGCATGGGTGTGGCTGACAACGATGGGGTGGGCTTTAAAAACCTATAGATGGGCTAAAAACACACCGGTGCATTTGAAAATGCGAGTAGAGCTGACAACGACGGAGTGGGCTTAAAACACATAGATGAAGCCAAGAATATAACGGTGCATCTTGAAATGCGTGGGTGGGGCTGACAATGAGCGGGTGGGCTTTAAACTACATGCGTGGGGCTGACAACGTACCGGTTCGTCTTACAACGCGTCGGTGGGGCTGATAACGAGGGGTTGGGCTTAAAACGCATAGATGAGGCTGGGAACATACTGGTGCGTTGCAAAATGCGCGGGTGGGGCTGACAACGAGTGAGTGGGGCTGACAAAGCGCCGGTGGGATTTAAAACGCATGGATGGGACTATGAACATACCAGTGCGTCTCAAACGCGGACACGGGTGTGCCCTTTTCGATGCAGGTGCGCTGTTCTCAATGTGGGTGTGCTGTTCTTAACGCGGGTGTGCCGTTCTCAATGCGGGTGTGGTATTTTTGATGCCAGTACAACATTTCGTTGTGGGTGTGCCGTTCTTGACGTGGGAGCGCCTTTTTCGATTCCGGTGTACCCTTTTTGATGCAGGTGCGCCGTTTTTTTATGTTGATCTTGAGCGTCGTCCGGAGCTCTGCGATCGCCCTAGGGCGCTCCTCGGCTTCGCGATACTGCGCGACGATGGGGTCGCCAACCGCTTTGAGGGCGTCTAGCTTGCCGACGTAGGCGGATTTCGTGGCGTCTTCGCGTTCTTCAGAGTAGAGCCAGTCCTCGACCTCTTGGAGCATGGTTTTCTCGGCGGGCTGGACGTATGGGGCGTAGCGATCGTCGAATTTCTCGTCCGACGATGTCGCCTCCGACATGTACTCGTTGAGCGTCGTCCGCAGCTCTGCGATCGCCCTGGGTCGCTCTTCGGCTTCGCGGTAGCGCGCGACCATGGGGTCGCCAACCGCTTTGAGGGCGTCCAGCTTGCCGAAGTAGGCGGATTTCGTGGCGTTTTCGCCTTCTTCGGAGTAGAGCCAGTCCTCGCCCTCTTGGAGCATCGCGAGGAGCTTGGTTTTCTCGGCGGGCTGGACGAAGGGGGCGTAGCGATCATCGAGTTTGCCGCGGGTGTCGTAGATATATTCTTCCAGGGCGCTTTTGCGGTCCTGTTGAAGGGTTAGGGCGCACGCGGCCTCTGTGGCTAGGGCGGCCTCGATGAACCTTGGCAGGCGTTGTTTGGTCGTTTGGGTCCTGTTTTGAGTCTGGATGGGCACAGTCACATGCGGTGGGTGTTCGGGCCTCAGGAACTCGACGGCATCGCGGGACTTGGAAAACGAAAAAAAAAACGGAAAACGGAAAACGCTGGTGGTCGATGGTGAAGATAAGAGAGGCAGCGCCAGGCCCACGCAATGTTGAACTGGCGTCACGTGATTTTGACGCACAATTTTTGACAAGTCCAGCGTCATTAGATTTTCACTAGGTAGTTGCGTTAACATTGTATCTAAGAAAATTGTAGTTAAGATTGTCCCAGTCATCTTGTTGTCGTCACCGAACATTTGGCATGCACTCGGCGATAACACATGAAATCTGGTGTTTCGTGCTAAGCTGACAATTCCCCCCCCCCACTAATCTGTCCTCGCATAGTCTAAAAACCATCCATTCTTACTGAAGTATGCTATTGAGAAAACTTGTCCTTTCCTAATTTCCCAACATCATGATGAAGTTCAACTATGTAATTATCGTTGTGACAAGTATACACTCTTCTCCTTTCCTCCCTCCTGTCAGACTACAAGCAAGGTTTCTGCCGCGCCGTGGCGGCAGTTTCCGAGTTGTTGACCCAGTCCATATTATTGTGAGAGTATGATAATGTTATGCAAGGGTCTGCCCATTTGTCGCCATTCAATTTGCTGCCGAGAAATGAGTATATACCCCTACCAATGAATGCCATAACACCTTCGAATGGCATGGTCTTATAATATCATATCTACAATCTAAAATTTTGCTTGTTCATGCCAATTGAGTATATTTCGGGTGCCTCTCCATATTCCCTTATAATTGTTTGTAGAGCCATCTCGTACAAAAGGAATATTATATTATTTGCCAACAAATAACTCGTCTTACCACGCTATCATACTTCTCGTGATGGACCATCTCCCACATAGTGATGGACGGGCCGGGCCTGAGGCCCTCAAGCCCCGAGCCCAAGCCCTATGTAGGCCCGGCCAGGCCAGGCCCGATTCAGGGCTTCGGAGGGCTCAGGGCCGGGCTTCAGTTTGGTGGAGGCCCAAGCCTTGGGCCCAAGCCCGGGCTTTCCTTATATAATTCTGTCGTTCCCGGAGGTTGCCGTAAGTACTATGTAACTTTAATTTTGTTTGGCAATCCATTACCTAGACAGTGGCACACCGTGGTTCTACGATAACGTGAAGTTTGAACATGGCACCGCCAGCCATTCTCAGTGATGACGAGGTGTCCATCGTCTCACGCCCTCGTCGACTCAAGACTCTATCGTCGAAGCTAACGGACACGAACAACGACGCGACACCGGAGCTCAGCAGCCACCATACAACCTCTACAGGACCAAAGCTCAGGCCTGTCCCTGCTTCGACGACGGCCTTGAAACGTGATGCACAGCAAGCAGCTCTCGAGAGCAGCCCAGAGTCAGATCATGAGGGTGACACTCAAAGCATGCACCGTAAACAGGGTAAGTCTTCTCGCAGAGTTACGAATCAATCATCTGATCCTTATCGATTCAATGAATAGCAGTCACGAAGAGGCTACGCCGAGGAGACGATAGCTTGACATCGTCCATAGACGATCTCGACGGTACGTTTTCATTTGCTCACACTCAACTGATGCTTATCTATTATTATTCAATGAATAACAGTCGACGAACAGGCTACGCCGAGGAACCGATGACTTGACGTCGTCTATAGGCAATCCCGAAGGTACGTTTTCATTCGCTCATGATCAGTTGATACTTATATATTAATATTCAATGAATCACAGTCGCGAGGACGCTACGCCAAGGAAACGATGACTTGGCGTCATCCATAGGCAATCTCAACGGTATGTTTTCGTTCGCTCGCGCTCGATTGATACTCATCTGTTATTATTCAATGATTAACAGTTGCGAAGAGGCTACGTCAAGGAAACGACCACTCGACGTCGTCCACAGGCAATATCGATGGTACGTTTTTGTTCGCTCAGGCCCAGCCGGAAACAATGACTTGGCATCGTCCATAGGCAATCTCGACGGTACGTTTTCGTTCGCTCGCGCTCGATTGATACTTATCTGTTGTTATTCAATGATTAACAGTCGCGAAGCAGCTACGCCAAGGAAACGACAACTCGACGTCGTCCACAGGCAATCTCGATGGTACGTTTTCGTTCGCTCGCGCTCGATTGATACTTATCTGTTGTTATTCAATGATTAACAGTCGCGAAGAGGCTACGCCAAGGAAACAACAACTCGTCGTCGTCCACAGGCAATCTCGATGGTACGTTTTCGTTCGCTCACGCCCAGCCGATACTTATCTATTATTATTCAATGAATAACAGTCGCGCACAGGCTACACAGAGGAAATGATGACTTGAGGTCGTCCATGGTACGTTTTTTTTCACTCATGCTCAGTTGATACTTATCTATTATAGCAAACCACGACTCGACGTTATCCATAGACCATCTGGACAGTACATTTTTATTCGCCCGCGCTCATTTGGTACTTATCTGTTATTATTCACTGAATAACAGTCGTGAAGAGGCTACGCCAAGCAAACGACAACTCAGACTCGACGTTGTCCATAGACCATCTGGACAGTACGTTTTTATTCGCCTGCGCTCGTTTGATGCTTATCTATTATTATTTCCTGAATAGTAGTTGCGAAGGGGCTACACCGAACAAATGACGACTCAATGGTTTCCATAGACCATCCCGATGGTACGTTTTTCTTCACCCGCACTCGTTTGATACTTATCTATTATTATTCATTGAATAACAGTCGCGAAGACGTTACGCTGGGCAAACAATGACTCAATGACATCCACAGGCCATCCAGGCGGTACATTTTTATTCACCCTCGTTTGTTTGATACTTATCTGTTAATATTCATTCAATAGCAGTTGCGAAGAGGCTACGCCGAGCAAACGACATCTCGACGTCATCCATAAGCCATCCCGATGGTACGTTTTCATTCGCCCACGTTCGTTTGATACTTATCTGTTATTATTCACTCAATAGCAGATGCGAAGAGGTTATGCTGAGCAAACGACAACTCGACGTCATCCATAGGCCATCCCGATGGTACGACTTTATTTGTGTGCGCTTGCCGAGACTGATGACGACGAATACAACTCCCCAGCAAACGGTCGTACTGGCCATAACACTAGTAAGTTGCCTGTCCATAATTTATTTAATAAAGTTATATTTTAATCATGTTTACAGCTACGAGGACTCGTGTGGACGACAACACCTTTCCCACTAATAGCCATACCAGCTTGCAGTGTCAGGTAAGTTTGCTACCTTTTCTATATCAAAGCCCGGGCCTAGGCCCAAGCCAGGCCAGGCCAGGCCCAAGCCCACCATCCGGGCTGGGCCTGGGATTTAATCAGGCCCGAGCCCTCTGAAGCCAGGCCCAAGCCCGGGCTTTCAGGCCAGGCCAGGCCCGTCCATCACTACTCCCACAGGCCTACGCAGTCCTAGAATCGAGCTCCGGATCGATCTTCCTGCTCATGACCATGTCCGAATGGCCAAACCCCTTCTGGAGCAACCTCCTCAAGTCCAACTCGAACAGGGCATACTTTGGCTTGTCGATCAAGAATGTGAACCGGAATAACATAGGATCCATCGATTTCGAGATGTTCGTTGGGCTGGATGGGATTGCAATGATCAACATTGTGGCGAATCTGGCGGAGGCTACACTTTCTGGGAGCAAGGTGCTTCAGACGCGGATCACGCACAATGATGGTGAGTGGATTCTGTTTTGCACCAATCATGTGGCATAGAGGCTGAATGTGGAATTTTCAGGTGGTACCTGGAGACCTGTTATGCCCCCAGAGCTTGGCTTACAGGGGAAGATGCATCCTTGTTCAAATGTTGTACGTGCTCTCGTGTTGCCTTTATGACGGGACCTGACTATGTTTGTATTTCAGGGGTGTGTCCTGCATGTGCACAGGTACATGGAGCATATCGATGCCCGTGCAACATACAGCAGTCCCGGCATCATCGGCATTGTGATAGCAGTCGGAAACGTCGGCGAGGTGCTTGCTCCTTACACCAAGAGCGATACCTTCCTCTCTCACGATGGTGGTTTCACATGGGAAGAAGTCCACAAAGATGCGCATCTATGGGAGTTTGGCGACTCAGGGTCAATCATCGTGACCGCCAACAACGAAGAGCCCGCCGACCACGTCTTGTTTACCACGGATGAAGGCCTCTCGTGGCGGCAGTATCAGTTCAGCAACAACAAGCTGTGTATCAAGTCTATCATCATGGTCCAGTGAGATACAGGCAGGAAGTTCATGCTCCTCGGTCATGCGCCGCATGACTCCATGTCCTCAACTATTGTGCATATTGACTTTATGTCGTTGACGCACAAAGAAAGTAGGTTTTCTTGCTCACATTATTGTGCATGGTGGGCTGAAATATGATGCTGATAGGTGTGCTGGATATCGAGGACCCAGGTCATGACGACTTTGAGATCTGGAGTCCAAGTGAGGAGAGACAAGAAGTCTGTCTGTTTGGTTGTCAGGTATATTCCTAGCTGCCTGCCGTGTTGCAATCCCGCTCACGAGGTTTCATCAAGACGCTGTACCATCGTCGCAAGTGCGAAGCTAATTGCATTGTTGGTAAGCAGTACAAGGCCGAGGGAAAGGTCATCAAGAACTGTGCATGTACACCTGATGGCTTTGAATGGTGAGCAAGATTTTCTGTGTTACTAAATCCTTCGATTGATCCGTTGTACAACTGTCCTCGCAATGAATTCAACTATGTGAAGAACACGGAGGGACAATGTGTTTTGATACCAGGAAGGACACCGATGCCCGATGACGATTCTTGCCGTGGGGATGACGACTGTTGGTACGAGCATATGGCATATCGCAAGGTGCATTACTCGAGCTGTGAGGGCGGTGAGAGACTGGTGGATTGGGCTGCGAATAATAAGAGATTTCTCGAATTACTATATGAATGTGTACAACAACCTGATAGGGCCAGAAGTCTCGGCATGCGGGCTCAGTTGTATGATTTCAGGGACAGACCCCATTCGTCAGCATGCTGCCGAGAAGGAGTGCAGCCATGAAGGCAGTCAGATTGTGAGGCCTGGCACCATCAAACGCATGCAATTCACATTCTTCCTTGAGGTTATATATGGTGAGGATCGCAAAGATCGGTGCAAGGATTGGTGAGGATTGGTTGGATTGCAACTTCAACATAGACTGGTAACCAAATCCGTCTATGAGACAAGCCGTCGATAGACAAACTGGTAAATCTCGTCAGAGTTTACTAGGGCTGAGCAGATCCCACAGTCACCTGACCGATATCCCTCATTTGGACCTTTCCATTCATCATGTGGCTACTAGGCAAGAGCATGGGTAAACCCCTGGGTGTCGGAACACTAACCCACACCCATACCCGGGGATATACCCATACCTAGTCTCATTTCCCAACGTTATATGTGGGCAAGCTGCATATGCAGTAAGGGAACACAGCCACATTGGACTTTGGAGTCGGAGGCCAAATTCTGGTTACGTTCTGTCAGGTTTTTGTGCCCTATAACATCTGGTGCACTTTGTATAGTAGGGGGTAGATTGACCACGTGACAGGGTAGATAAACCTAAGTTAAAGTATGTTGAAGTTACATCACATCACTCATCACAGTCTGCCTCTTTCCTCATGAAGTCAATGGCCCCTATTCAATCTCGCATTGAGAGTCATCAGCGAACCAATGAACATTCTGCCAGAATACTCCAGACAGCACGTGAAGATGTGAAGAAAACAAAATATGATTCCAAAGCTGTAAAGAGTTTCATGCACAGTTTAATAATCATATACCTTATGACTGGCAACTTGACATTGCGGAGGCATTGGTCCTTGGACTTGACTGCTTGATCATAGCAGGAATGGGAGCCGGCAAAATGATGCCCTTCATCATGCCTCTGTTTGCCGAATCAAGCAAACATGTATTGATTATATCCCCACTCAACACTTTAGAGGAAGATCAGGCTAGACAGTTCAATGAGATGGGTTTGTGTGCAGTTGCTGTCAATGGGGAGACTTACAGTGATGTGCTTCACAAGGTGAGCTGGCTCACTAACTTGGCTGACTCTGACTCACCTAAGTGCTAACGGTAGGATCTGAAGTCACGGAAGTACCGAGTCATCCTAACGTCACCTGAGATGTGTCTCAAGGATGATCATTTTTGTCAGATTCTCGGTGACCCAAGGATCTCGTCTCACCTTGCAGCCATTGTTATTGATGAGGCCCACTGTATCTCGCAGTGTCTTTCACTTCTTATCCATCATGTCAGACGTCAATGTCGCATCTACAGATGAATGTAGCGCTTGTATTTGTGAGGAACTCATTGACTCCGGTCTATATCTTAGAGATCGCAAGATCCTTCAACATGTAAAATGGATAGTAATTTGAAGACAGGTTCTTCAAGGTGCCCCAGGTAGCAGAACTCACTGCAGAGGATGAAAGATTGGATGTGATGGGTAGATAAATGAAAGGGTGGTGGGAAAAGATGAGAAGTTTGGAACAGTAGTATGAAACAATCAGTTTTTTGGGTGTACTATCAAGTGAGAATGAGAAACGTCTGAATGTGATATGTTAAGTCACCTTGGGCCCACAAGAAAGGGAACCCATCGAGGATGAGAAGCAGAGAGGAATACAACAAAAGTTCCATGTGAGGGACCGACAAGAGATGGCACCCATCAACAGTGACAGACAACTGGGACAAGGTGAGGGGCAGCCATTGACGACGACCATGCGAGAGGAAGAGAAAAGTACTGTGTGAGGGACTCACAAGAGTGGGCACCCATTGACGAAAGTCCCATGTGAGGGGCCAACAATAGTTGGCACCCATTGACAGTGACAGACAACTAGGATGACGTGAGGGGCAACCATTGACGATGACAATGCGAGAGAAGGACAAAAGTCCTGTGTGAGGGGCCCACAAGAGTGGGCATCCATTGACAGTGACAGACAACTGGGACAATGTGAGGGGCAGCCAGTGACGATGACAATGCGAGAGCAGGACAAAAGTCCTGTGCAAGGGGCCCACAAGAGTGGGCACCCATCGACAAAAGTCCCATGTGAGGGGCCAACAAGAGTTGGCACCCATTGACAGTGACAGACAACTGGGACAATGTGAGAGATGGCCATCGACGACAACAATGCGAGAGCAGGACAAAAGTCTTGTGTGAGGGACCCACAAGAGTGTGCACCCATCGACAAAGTCCCATGTGAGGGGCCAACAAGAGTTGGCACCCATTGACAGTGACAGACAACAGTGCTTCAAGATCAGCAAAATAATCATAAAGAGTAGGTACTGCTACAATGACAAACATCAGCCCGGGATCAATCTACCTCCTGCTATACAAAGTACACCAGATTCTAGTGGTGTCAGTTGCAAGTGTTTTTTCCGACAATTTTGCCTCCAACTTCAAACCCCAACACCACCTAGAATCTGGCACCGAGATTAACCCATACCCACCATATGGGTCTGGGTCACTGCATCAGCAAAACCAAATGGGGCTGGCCAGCCCTGCAAAGGCCCCACAGGTGCCCACACGCCCACAGGTAAGTCCTCCCTTGTACAGGTCATTGACAGGTGCCGCCAGGTACCAACAGGTCTCGACAGGTGGTGACAGGTCACACAGGTCACACAGGCACACAGGCCTTGACAGGTCATTACAGGTTGTTACAGATCGCTACAGGTCATTACAGGTCATTACAGGTCATTACAGACCAATTTTTTCAAGTTGTATCACACCAGCATAAGATTGAAAAAAAAAGAACTGAATCATCTATCTAAATACACCATGGATGTAGTATCTATGAGAGCCGTGATGTAGTATCTACAAGAGCCATGATGTAATATATGAGAGCAATGGGACTGATTTTGAGATGATAGAGCTGATCCTGAGGTGACGGGGCTGAGACGGGGCTGATTTTGAAGTGACGAGGCTGACTTTGAGGTGATAGGACTGTTTCTGAGGTGATGGGGCTGACTTTGAGGTGACGAGGCTAACTTTGAGGTGATAGGGCTGATCCTGAGGTGATGGGGCTGATTTTGAGGTGATAGGGCTGATCCTGAGGTGATGGGGCTGATTGTGAGGTGATGGGGCTGGTTCTGAGGCAATGGGGCCAAGACGGGGCTGATTTTGAAGTGATGGGACCATTTTTCAGGTGATGGGGCTGACTTTGATGCAACAGGGCTGATCCTAAGGTGATGGGGCTGATTTTGAGGTGATGGGGCCGAGATGGGGCTGATTTTGAAGTGACAAGGCTGGCTTTGAGGTGATGGAGCTGACTTTGAGGTGACAGGGCTGATCCTGAGGTGATGGGGCTGATTTTGAGGTAATGGGGCTGATTCTGAGGCAATGGGGCTGAGATGGGGCTGATTTTAAAGCAACGAGGCTGATTTTGAGGTGACGGGACTGTTTTTCAGGTGATGGGGTTGACTTTGATGTGATAGGGCTGATCCTAAGGTGATGGGGCTGATTTTAAGGTGACAAGGCTGATCCTGAGGCAATAGGGTCAAGATGGGGCTGATTTTGAAGTGACAAGGCTGGCTTTGAGACAATGGGGCTAACTTTGAGGTAATGGGGCTGATTCTGAGGCGATGGGGCCAAGACAGGGCTGATTTTGAAGCGATGAGGCTGACTTTGAGGCAACTGGACTGTTTTTCAGGTGATGGGGCTGACATTGATGTGACAGGGCTGATTCTAAGGTGACAGGGCTGATCCTGAGGTGATGGGGCCGAGATGGGGCTGATTTTGAAGCAATGAGGCTGGCTTTGAGGCGATGGGGCTAACTTTGAGGTGACAGGGCTGATCCTGAGGCGATGGAGCTGATCCTGAGGTGATGGGCCAAGATGGGGCTGATTTTGAGGCAACGAGGCTGACTTTGAGGTGATGGGACTGTTTTGAGGTGACAGGGCTGACTTTGAGGTGACAGGGCTGATCCTGAGGTGACAGGGCTGTTTTTGAGGTGACGGAGCTGATCCTGAGGTGACGGGGCTGACTTTGAGGCGACAGGGCTGATCCTGAGGTGATGGGGCTGGTTTTGAGGTGACAAGACTAAATTTGAGATGATGGGGCTGATTTTGAGGTGACGGGGCTGATCCTAAGGTGATGGGGCTGAGATGGGGCTGATTTTGAGGTGACAAGGCTGACTTTGAGGCAATGGGACCATTTTTGAGGTGATGGGACTGTTTTTGAAGTGACAGGGCTGATCCTGAGGTGATGGGGCTGATTTTGAGGTGATGAGGCTGACTTTGAGGTGACAGGGCTGATCCTGAGGTGATGGGGCTGGTTTTGAGGTGACAAGACTGTTTTTAAGGTGATGGGGCTGATCCTGAGGTAACAAGGCTGACTTTGAGGTGACCGGGAGTCTCTGAGTGGTGGTGTTGTTGATGCTGAGTCTGTTTGTGAGGCATAAGGGTGGGTAAGGCATTTCGGGCCAGGGAGCCATTTTGGGGGTGAATGTGCAGTTTTGGGCATGGCTGAAGCATGGGTGAGCTGTTTGGGGTGTGGTGCTGTTGCAGCACAGTGCAAGTGCATACAACAAACCCGAGCCATGGGTGGTTCAGTGGGCTCACTTTTGGGGCATAGTGGGGCTTGAGTAGATTGGCTATAGTGTTGTGTTGATGTTATGAAGTAAATGTCTGATATGTTGAATGTTCATGTGACCTGAGCAAGTGGAAAAAAATACCAAGTCCACACCATTAGAATAATTAGACTACACTTTTATTACTACACTACTTAACTACATACATAGCTGTCGGCACCTGTCAAGCGCCTGTGCCACCTGTCAGCACCTGTGAGACATCTGTGGGGCCTGGATTTGGCACAGGATTTGTGGGAAACTGTCACTACCCTGTCAAATGCCTGTGACATGCTGTAAGTGCTGTAAAATGCTGTCATTTCTGACGAAATCTGTGACTAAATTGTGGTTTTGCTGATGTGCATGGGTAGTGAGAAACGTACCCTTGGGTATACCCATGGATGCAAGAACATCTGAGCTCATGGTGACTACATGTGGCTGTGCTATCATGTATCAACATATTGACTACTGTGGCTGTATATCCAAGACCATGCAAGAGTGTCCATCCTGGCTGGAGGGCTGGTCCCAGTTTGAAAGATGTGGCTGTGCATGTCCAAATATGGAAGTTGCATTAACAGCTGTGAGGTTATATCACCTTTCTAATTGGATGCTAATACTAGTTTCTTCAATTAAATTATAAGGAATTGATCTAAGTCATCTAGATAGGCAGAGAAAGTAGGTGGATAGGCAAAGATCATGTCTCCTTTAAAGGATGACTATCATATGAGGCAAGGAGACATCTAAAAAAGGATGGGACCAGCTTAGGTAATTTGAAAAGTGTCCATCCTGACTGGAGGGCTGGTCCCAGTTTGGAAGATGTGGCTGTGCATTGGAAGTTACATCACCTTCCTAATTGGATGTCAATGCTGGTTCCTTTGATTATTGCGCTTTGCAATAATAATGACGGATGGCTATAAAAAAAAAAAGCAAGAGTGAGGTCAGGGGCTGTGGGAATTGCTTGTAATAGTGGCACCGTAATTACATCTCGGCCTGATACACCACCAACGCTCAACCAAAATGTCTGATGATGAATTATACGAGAGCGAATGTAAGTCTTATCCCTGGGTCTGTTCAACTAACTTGTTATATTGCAGGCGAGCATGCTGGATCAGAGCCCAATCAACCTGAAAGCCAATACCACGATGGGTGAGGCATCCAAGTCTCAGTTAGCTTCACCCCCCTTCCCCCAAGGTCCAGTAATGGCGAAAAGCGACGCAAAAACACAAAGATCACCTCCATCAACCGGGTTATGTACATCCATGAAGATTCCTCGCTTGCACAGCTACTCGACACCACCATCAAGACACTCAATCAGGTCAACAATCTACAACTCGTGATTGGCAACCACAGCAACCGCCTCTGTCCCAACAACTTTACAGCAAAATATACCATTCCACGCACCTCATACAAGGATGTTGACATCACGAGCATCAAGGATTTTGATGTTCTCATAACCGAGGTGCAGAAGCAAAGGAGCCCAGCATTCAAACTGTTGCTGACCCAAACAAAAGTAAGCTCACTGTCTATGTCTTGATGCTGACCACATGGTTTCTTCAGCTCCTCGAGAATGGCAGTGAGAACGAGGACAAAGAAGAGGAAGAAGAGGAACCTCGTCGAAAAGTATGTTCACTCCCAGCACTGTGTCATCGCCGGTAGACTAACTACTATGTAGACCTCAAAGCCAAATAGCAAGGAGACGAAGCTCAATGAACATATTGCTGAACTGTTGCGGCTGTACACCTGTGAGGACCAATCATGCAAATTTCCGATCTGTTGGCCATCTCCAACCGATGCAAAGCATGTCCACCTTACGCCTCTGCACCTGAAAACATGGGCAGCCGCAATTGTATAGTAATGAGCTATTGTCTAGACATCAACTAATAGCATATATGCGTGTAGATTGCTGCTGAGAAGAACCCTGATATCCAAACAGACTACGAAAGTCCTCTGAACACAAAACTCTTCGACCCAGCCTCTGAAACAAGTGCAGGCAATATTGCACTGTTGTCTCGTCAACGTCAAGGTACTGGTAACATGGGTACATCAATTATTGTCAACAACGACTTCAAGGAGCTCGCAAACGTGCTAGTTGGCGACAGGCGACCTGTCCAACTGGTACTCCAGCCCATATCACAGAATCGTCCTCGACCCGAACTGGTTCCCAAGATGACATTGGAGGCATTCTGCGACCGCTACGACCTCTCGATCTTTATCCTTCAAAAACTGGATGTCATGAAGGTTACAGGGCCGCATGGACTGCGTTTCATCAGCAACGAACAGCTTTTTGATATTGGGCATTTGAATGTTGGTGAGGTGGCAGACATGCACAATGCTCACGAGAGGTGGATGTTGGGTCCAGTGTAGACTCAAAGGTGCTGATCAGACTGCTCTTCTATTGCTCACTCTGTCATAGTACAATGCTCCGTAGACTGTAATACTACTCCCTCTGCTGGGAGCTTCATGTTTCACGGTACTCTAGAATGCTACATTGTAGCCAGAATGGAAGAAAAATCCCCAGGTCATCTCGGGGGAGATAATCTCACAAGCCTGATACAGCTCAAAGTACGAGGCCTTTGAGTGATAAAATCCAAGGCCTTGACGACGGAGATGGGCCTTGATCACAGAGAATGCTTGTTCGATGGGATTGAAGTCGGGTGAGTATGGGGGTAAATATTCCAGCCGACAACCTGTGAACAGCAGGGGATAAGTATGGTGTAGGGTGGTCATTTACGCACTCACCAAAGCTCTGCACAAGTTCCTCAATCTTGTCTGAGTGATGGATTCTCGCATTGTCCATGACAAGGACGCTCCATGGTGCAGGAAAAGGGTTACACATTGGCAACTACGAAAAGATGATTTTAGTGATTAGAGAAGAGAAACTAGATACTACGCACAACGTCGTCACGTAGGAATGCATAGAATCTGTTGTGATGGAATGAGCCCTCGACAACACTTGCAGCAATGATACCCTCATCAAGTGCAAGTGCTGCAACCATTGAGAAACGCTGCTTTCACACAAAAGGGTACTGTTTCTCCACTCGTGTTCCAATTTTTGATCGACCATAGAGCCGGGAGTACGTGCGGTCATCTTTCGAGACTTTGTCAAGGGGTATGAGGTAGCTGCTGGGGTACTGGGCAATACAACGCTTGTAGTCACTTCTGAGTATTGGGTCTCGTTCTGCAGCAAGCTTCTGGACTCGTTTGATGCTGATTCCAGCTCGTTCAAATGTGCAATGAATCGTGGTGAGCTCGACACCAAGATACCGATGGTCACTGAGGCGTTTTGAATATTCGTCGAGGAAATGGGTTGGGTTGTGACGTGAAAGGCGAAGTAGGTACTGAGCATCCAGAGAGGCTAGCTTGCGAGGTCGACCATGTCCAATTGCTTGGGCTTTTGCAACACTTCCTGTGAGCCTGAAGCGCTGTTTGGTCCTAGTGATTGTTGATGCTGAGATGTTAGCAAGGCAAGTGATATGATGTGTAGGCATTCCATCATCAACCATTCGAAGGACTGCATCCTTGAGATCATCACTTATCCGTCAATTGGGTATTGTTGAGGTGAATGATCAGCTGGGTGTCGTGGCGATTGTAAATAATTAGCTAGGTTCTCACAGCCCCTGACCTCACTCTTGCTTCTTTTTTTTTTTAGCCATCCGTCATTATTATTGCAAAGCGCAATAAATTATAAGGAATTGACCCAAGTCCTCTAGATGAGCTGAGAAAGTAAGGTGGATAGGTAAAGGATGGTGTCTCCTTTTAAAGGGTGACTACCATATGAGGCAAGGAAACATCACAGAAGGCTTAGGTAATTTGTTTGGCAAAGTGCTCTTCTCCAAAAAAAAAAAAAGGGGGGAATTACCATAAAAGGCAACTGGAGCTGGAAAGACGGCTGACATTCCGGGGTAATACTTTGGTAGGAACTTCCCTCTGAAGTCACTGGAGGATGCATTTCGCCTCCATCTACAGCATCGCCGGCAGGGGGCCCACACGTTCGACATATCAAAGAGCCTGGTCCACGGGGATTGCGAAGGGAGACAGGCTACGAGTACGGCCCTGTCAGTATCTCGCTTCGTCATTAAAATCTTGCTTTGTGGCTGACATGCCCTGGAATCTCGTGGAGGTTCCAGACAGTGATATCGCCGCAGTTCGTCGTGGGAGCATATATGCACAAGAATCTATCCCTCATATTTATGGCCAAAACTCTCATGAGGCAGAAGGTCCTTATACTCCATCTTCTGACGCAGGCATATCTCTCGCTCAGTCTAGTCACCATCTCCGCCCCACAGCAGCCCCAACAAGGACCCTGGCATATCCCTATATATGTTATATCCGGTATGCGGACGGAAGTGGTCAAAAAAGAGGCCCAAGGTTGTAGCGTGTGCGGACCAAAGTCGGCACTGTATGCAGTCGATGTCCGATCTTGGGTGCTCCTGTGTGATGTCCGTCGGGACCGATGTCGGATCCATGATGCGGACAGGTGACCCCTACTCAGAAATCATGCGATCGTAGTCGATCAGGCGTCACCGTGTCATCTAGTGACAAGTCTGACAACTGACAGCAGAACCTGCCTAGTATAAAGACTGCTTAGCACGTAAAACACTAACAGCATACTGGTAGATACTGGTGCACTACATATAGCCCACTACAGCCTGAGCTCCTGGATCATTGATATCGGTGGCAAAACTGCTTTGCTCACTTTTACAAATGCTTTCTCACGCCCCTCAAAACGCTTCGTCCAAATTGTTTAATCAACTCGCCGAGTCACCCAAGGAATAACCAACCCCACGTACAACGACGAGCTCACCATTACTATGCCAGCAATACCACCATCAGACTCCCAGGTCTGCATAAAATTATCTTCTGTATCTCAGCCGAATGGTATGTTTTTTTTTAAATTAGTGCAGTCCGGAACTTATGATCGAGGTGCCATCCTGTGCCATCAGGTGCCATCCCACAATACAGGCGATCCTGCTCGCGATCCTGCTCGCAAACCTGCAACACCTGCTAGTGCTACAGCTGACGATGTGGCGCTTTTATCATCAAGTCTTCCTTAGCATCGATCATCTGTGTCCAGTTCCCTGGAAACTGTCTACTACCCGAGCTTGAAGTCACCGCTCAGGACTTAAAATGCAGTGGTGCTCTGAGCAAGTTGTTCACTGCTCAAGATACCTGCAGATACCATGCGACGTCCATGTGAGTAACACCCATTTTTTGGCTCCCGTCCTTTAATGTTAACTTTTTACAGGCTCACCTGTGCTACGTGCCTCTCTCGGGAGTCAGTTCCCTCTACGAGCAGCACACCTGTTACTTCTCGCATTTCTACTTCCTCAGCTTACTCTACTCAATCCCTGGATTATCGACATCTTTTGCCGGACGTCCTCTTTGCCTGGTGTCGACTGTGCTTATGTTGTCCAGGCTCTTCTGCCGCTTGCCTTTAATTTTTTCATTCTGACAATGACATTGTGTGAGTCTGATAACTTCGTGCTGATGTCTGGCTGATTTTTGCCTAGTACACTATTTTTTTCCGGATATTTTCCCATTCCACAGGACGTCCTATGCTTTGGGTCGTGTTTCATACCATCGAACCCACATCTCGCATATGCGTGTTGATCGCCTCAAATGCCTTATCAAGAAGCTTCGAATACGTCGGCGGTGTGCAATCACTGGCTCTCTCCACAACATACCCGCTCGCACCCAGCCATCAATCATCCCTCCCGCTGTGAGCTTGTTGTCGCACCTTCATGGTGGTGGTGGTGGCGGCAATTCTACACAGCACTCTGAGACAGAGCTAGTTGTCCCATCACTACCATTATTTCCATTGTCTGGTATTCTCCCTTCGGTCCCATGCGGTGTTACCCAAATTGTAATTCCGTCTCGTCTCTCCTCAGTAACCTTCGCACTTTCAGCACCCATCATTCAGCAGCTCAATACCATAAGTGCGCCACCAGTATATGTCCAAGATCCACCCAACATCCTTACAGAGGATCTGCTTTCCCCTGAATTGTCTCCGACGCTCCTCAATCTATGTGGTGATGCACTCCGTGCCGCAACCCAACACTTTTGCGCATTACGCGACAACTTTCCTACCCAACATCTCCGTGGTGCGAAGTCCATCTACATTCCCAGTGCACCTACATATCGATTTCCGCTATGGGTCATTTCCCTTCTTGGAGAGGTCACTGCCGCTTCCCAGAAACTCCAACAATGGGCGAATGCTCTAGGGTGGCTTGCCAAAGTGGCCGGTCAGTGCTCTACACACGAACAGGAGTTCATAAATCAGTGCCGCACCCGCTTTCATCATATCCCATGGAATGCTTCTGTGACATACGAGTTACTGTCAAGCAGATGCTCACTGTCAGGACACCACCTTGCGATGTTCCTCTCGACTCAATGGCTCTATGATGATCAGCTTGATGCAGGTCTTGCTCTCATTCAGCATGAGCTGGGGGCTGGGAGCTGTGTCGTCCTTGTGGACACCCTGTTCATGATGCACTTACGACTTGCAAGAGGACGTCAGGATCACTATCAACCTCGTGCTGACAACCCTCTGGATCAGGCACTTTTGCATGGCAAGGTTGACTGTTTGGAGGTCCCTGTCAATCCTGGTGGATCGCACTGGGCTGGAATCCAAGTTAATATCAAGGAACGTACTTTTGGATATCGGGACGGCTATAACGCAACCAAGACAGTGGACAAGGCCGATCTTGAGCTTCTTCGCTGGTTTCTCTCCTCTTTTGGACATGACTCACTTCCACTGCACTCTTCCATCATTCCGACACCACGGCAAACTGATAGCAATTCTTGCGGTGTCGTTCTACTCAGCTCGTTAGCTGCGCATTACATACAATGGGTGCCTTGGTCACAATCTCGTGCCGCAATTCATCGGATGGAGTGGTTTCTGAAGATATCAGGCCGTTGGCTTGACCTTGCGAACTCCTGTTTGGTAAATCCACATCATTTATAGATATACTGTGTCGTTGACTTGTTCATAGACATCTACCAACATCAACAAGCAGATTGCGGTCGGAGAAATAGAGTGGGCCAGCGCTGTCACTCATAGTAGCTCAGCAATCACCGATGACTCTGCATCCGTCCCTGTCCCTGGAAATCTCATCGCTCGAGCTATCACACCTCAGTGGTCTCTGCCTGTTCTCCCGCCTTCACCACACACTGTCAAAAGGGCCGCTTCATGCGCCATCACTCATAGCAGCTCAGCAATCACTGACGACTCTGCATCTATCCCTGTCCCTGAAGATCTCATCACTCGAGCTATCACACCTCCATGCTCTCTGCCTATTCTCCTGCCTTCACCACGCACTGTCAAAAGGGCTGCTTCACCCCATTTGTCTACCAGTGCATGCTCTGACCATGAGAGCTCGGGTTGTGAGTCACCTAGACGACAATCTAGCCCCAAACGTCCACGACACTCCCAAAGTGCACCTTCACAGCAGAACTCTTGGACTTATCAAAAGGAGCTCAAACGACACGCTCGCACTGAAGGATTCATCCCAAACAAGCGATGCCTTGACCAATTTCAGGCAAAGGTTCGACTTGATGATCCTCATGCCGAGTTTCGACATAACGATATTCTTGTGGTCCGTTGTTCCTCGTGTGCTGAATGGCTACGCATGAGAGTTCCATATGATTGCCAACGGTGGAAACTGCACCGAGCGACTCAGAAGTGTAAAGGACGACAATCAAGCAAACTTGTATCGAAGTCCCTTCACACGTTCTTCATGCGACCTTTACCTATGCCTAGCAATTGCCCTCCAGTCCATAATCCCTCTCTCCATCAACCTCCACTTCCATGCAAGGGCCTGCGCGCTGACTCCGACCAAGCCATTGCCCGCTACCTTCGCCGTTCAAGTGCTCTTGGTGGTGGAGCTCCGTCTCGTAAACAGATTGCTCGTGAACTGTTGTATACACTCAGTTAATTCTCTCTCTCAGGATGATGGTAGCTCTCCTTGGCTTCGATTTGCAAAAGGAGTATCGAACGGATTGTACAAGAAGCAAAGTGTGCTATTAGGCATGGTAGAAGCTATGGTCAAGAAAGCAGAGCGCCTTGCACTTGGTCAAGGCCTTCAAAATATGCGATACTCGGATGTTTTTGATTCTTTCTGCTCTCTCTTGGCATCACATTCGCCACGTGCATACAAGACCTTTCATCACCACTTTGGTGGGCGTACCCTTCGGAGCATGCGGTATGTCATCCCTATATACCAAGTACTTAAGTTACTGAGATGACGCTGCAGGGACTTGCGATCCAAACAACCACTGTTCGAGCCAGGTTTCTCTGAGAAAAATATTGCACGTGCTGCAGAGACCATTACGACGCTTGAAGTATGATGGTCCATTGGCTCTGTCTTGGGATGATACCGATTTAGAAAAGGCGCTAGCAACATGGAAGGACTCTGATGGACTCTGGATCATCCTTGGTGCTATACAAGGTCCCATGCGAGTCACCTCCATTGAAGATGTGGACCGTCTCTTCCAAGACTTGGATGGAAAAATTGCCCTGGCGGACAAGGTATGTTGTGCGGCGTGGGGGTCTTGTTGATTGTGCTGATACTTGAACTGTAGCTGCGTATCTGGGTGTTGTCAATTCCCCTCCCAAGGATCCCACCAATTCTTCTCGCTGCAGTGCCTCGTGGCTCCAAAGACTCTGCAGAATCCCTCGTCAAGATGCATGCACAGTTGATCGCACTGATGGACGGTGCTGGTCTTCATGCTGTCTCGATTTCGTCAGATGGCACAGAGACTGAACGTGCAGCACAGCGCATCATCACTGCATCTGCTCCCTCTGTTTTGACCTATAACATCAACAACAACATACCTGGATGCGCACTCAACCTCGACATCCCACTCTTCAACAACAAACCAGTTGTTGCTGTGCAAGACTCGAAGCATGGGTTGAAGACAGCTCGCAACCAGTTGTGCACAGGGGCACGCATCCTTGCTCTAGGCAACTTTCCTATCCATTTCCAGATGCTCCTGGACATCGCAGATCACCCGTTGACTCCTTTATTCCGCCGCGATGTTGATCGAGTTGATAAACAAGATGATCGTGCTGCATCACGTCTCTTCGCTGCAGAAACATTAGACTTTACCCTTCAGCACTACCCGGATTCCCCTGCTCTATCCTCGTACCTGTTTGCACTCGGTGATCTGATTGATGCATGGCAGCATCGTAGCCTGTCTCACTCTGAGAGGGTGAAAATCGTGTTACGTGCTCGATTCTTCCTCATGGCCTGGTACAGTCACATTGATCAACATCCTGATCATAGTTCCAACGTCAACTTTATCTCGCGCGAGTCCTTCGATATCTTCCAGACACTCTGCGACAGCCTTCTCCAGCTTGTCATCATATATCGCAAGTACTACCCCACACATCCCCTACTCCCTTGGCTTCATTCAACAGAAACCTGTGAACATATTTTCGGCATGCTCCGACAATTAAAAAAAGATTTCAATTACGCCGACATCCTTCATCTTGAACGGAAACTTGGTGCTCTTATACTTGGCGACTTCCAGCTCCTAACTCCACAACAGCAGGAACAGCAGACCGCAGCAGGGTACCATCACACATATTTTCATGCCAAGGACCTTGATATGGCAGCCCTGATGACCTGGCCAACAGACGACGAGATCTTTGCAGCATCAAACTTTGCTGTCAATGAGGCTGAACAGCTCCTCGGTGTTGTAGGGATTGATGCTCGAGCAGCACTTGCAGCGTATATCGCACCAGCCCAACCTCGGACACGTGGTCTACCCAGCAGCCGTCCTCTTCGTCCCCAAACACTCCACGACCTGCTACATCTATACAGTATAACTCCCTTGCTACCTTCCGCTGAGGATCAAGCTGAGTTGTATGAGATGGCACTGGCATCGCATGATGCTGACAGGACCCTCACCATGTAGGCCTTCCCAATGAGTTCACGCTGGGCTTCTACTAACCAAGGACACGTAGATTGTCTTTACCAGACACATCATCAGCTGACGAGCAGATGGTACATGATGAGCTTCAACTACAACATAGGGAGATGGCTACTGTGCTGGTATGAATCAATGCAGTATATTTACCCAGAATCTCACTGTCTTCACACTTGCAGGAGCGAAGTCAATCCAAGAAGATGCCACGTAAATATGCAGAAGCACTGAAACTGGCAGATCGTTTCAGCTGGAAGTTAAATTATGTTGTACTGACAAAGGCACGCATGGAGCATCAGCCACGTTCAACGACAAAGGCATTGCGGCAAGTTAAACATGTTGACACCGTTCTTATGTCTCAGCAGGTTGCATCGCAAGCTATCAAGCCACTGCAATCTGAACACGTCGATGACGTCCGTGATGTACTCCTAAAACGTCTATCTAGTCTGGTGTCCAGCTCAGCACACTCCATAACGTCTGGTGCAAACCGCCAAATAAGACATAGTGGCGTCTTTGCTGTAAATCACAGTCAGGCTGGAGCACGAGCAAGACAGAAGGTTGTATTGCAGTCAGTAGCTGCTTCGGTGAGATTTAATAAAAATTTTGTTGACCGAAACACTCTAACCATGGTACTGAATAGGCTTTCTTGGTTCGCCGTGCAAGAGCTTTTATGCCTCTGCAGGACCTACATGAAAGTATCTTCAATGCAAACATATCTGATCTACTCCCCCTCCGGCCTGGCCACTTCATTGCTGTGTTACGCCAGTCGAACCAGAAAGAGGTTCCCGAAGTCCTCCTTGGTGAAGGTAATGGCAAATTCTTCCTTAAAATATCGAGGTCCTTACATTATACAATTAGTGATTGCGTTATACACCAACTCTGGTACCCGTGGTGCGAAGCATGAGTCTGTTCCTTCGGTCAACAGTGCCGGGATGCCTTCATACACAATGGTTCGCGTTTACCGCCCATCCCATGGGTCGTCATATACCTCAATAGCATGCTCATCGCTAGGGGCTGCTACTTTCATCCGGGTACCATCTACACACATCCTCTTCTCATTTGCAGCATCTTCAGGATCCATCGTGCGACTAGACATCACAACTGATGCTGCCCACCCGTTTGAGCTCATCACGCTTTGTCCACTCTCCTCAGTGGTCATGCAGGGGATTACGTACCAGAGTGGATCAGGTTTCTGCATGCGTCCAAGCACTGCAGAGGAGTAAAAGGCTGACGAGCACTGTGGATATCGTGTCGGAAGAGTCGGAGACATCAGATATGGACTAAGGTGATTAGATGTTGCAGACAATACTGGCGCTTGACCTTTCGCATGATAGCTTTACTCTAATGGATAATGTATTATTGACAATTTGGTTCACGTTGCTCCAACCTCACAGCCTGAGACCGACTGTGACACTACTGCGACCTTGAGGAAATGGGAAACACTGTCGTTTTTGCACAGGAATCAACCTTGTATCCAGTGTGCGGACAGGTTGGGAAGCTGTAGGTGTTGTGCTGACATTTTGCATGCAAATCAATCTTGTATCCTAGCGTGCGGACAGACATGTACTCCACAGAACCAGGAAATTTAAATATTCAGTCATAGAGCTCGTGTCTCAAGCATATATCCAAATTTGCGGACAGATGGCCCCAAAACACCTATGGCTGAGTACAGATGCTGACAGAACACCCCCTCAAAATGTGCGTACATAACCCCTCGAAATCGATGGTTTTGGATATAACATATATAGGGATATGCCAGGGTCCTGCCCGCATGTTGCAAGCATTCAACATCTTTAGAGCACCATGCATTTTTCTGCTGGCGTAGTAGTCGAACAAGTTGTCCCGTCTTCCCCTCTATGCACAGCCCAAGATGGGACCACATCCACTCTAAGAAACCGCCACCCTGCTGTGATGAGCAAGCAGCTCAAAATCCATGGTGTTGGGTTGGTTCGTCTGGTGTTCTAAGCATCAATTCTGACCACCTGACATGAATAAAGCCTCCTTGAACTCAACCATTTGGTGGTGGAGATATCCGCGAAGCAAAGCAAAGCAAAAGCAGAAAAGATGCACAGGTATGTATATGTTCCGCCATACCTCGCGGGAGCCAAATGAGCCTTATTCCTATTTAATAGATGCCTCGATGCAGTTCTACTCCTTTCTAACGTTCAACTTAATGAGAACGGACGTTTACTGGGTTCTGGTATCAAAACTGCTCTCATAGTTTAGTAAGTTTTTTAATACTTACCTTGCAGTATTGATGTTCGACGTGCTTTACTGACACCTTGTACCAGCGCCTTGCCCAAAAACGAGGTTTACAGGCACACCTCCTGTACGAACGCGTCCAATGCTGCGCTCGGCTGTCTCTGGAAACTGACGATTCATGACACGCGTGGTCCTGCAACCAACTGGGTAGAGATGCTTTGTTTCAGCCAAATGATATGAAGGTTGTCTCTCAATTTACCTCAGACCTCACAACGCAAACCCGATGTCAAGTCGTTGAAGATTAGCAGTAATGGAAGTGACCCCAGTCTAGTACGTCCTACTACGGAACCACAAGAGGTTCCTCCCTCCGAACAATCGACACCTTTGAAACTGACACCGCGTTAGCATTGAAACTGCACCAGTCAGAATCGACTGATCATCCACCCAATAGTACATGGGTCCACTCGCGATGATACTCAGAAATGCATTCAACCAGCAACCAGGTCCAGGTTGAATTGCCCGTCGCAGGCTGATTCCGACTCTTGCGCGAGCAAGCGATCTAAGACCGAAGATCCCACGCGAAATGTAACAGTTCAGACAGTGCTCTACGCTGTTGAGATGCTGTCCGCCAATATTGCAGTCAAGCACGCCATCAACCGCATTGTCAGAGGTACATATTCTTACTCGCAAGTGAGCAGATTATGCTGAGGCGCCTTTCAGGCGATGGGACCCAGTTATGGTACCACGATCACCGCCCCATTAGCGCCGGAGGCTCCAATTCTATTCAAGATCTGCCCTGCTTTCTGGTGTTATTGTACGCGCTCCAGCGATTCGAATTGGAGGACTGGGGTCGAAACACGGCGTTCAAACCGAGGCTAATGGGGGATAACGTCAAGTTTCACACCGTCGAGGTTGATGGAAAGGAACTGACATTGGTAGACGAGGAGAGAGTCACCCGGTTTGGGTTGGCAGGACGTGGGACGGATGTCACGGGCATCACCTGCGAAAAGCTGAAATGGGAGAAGCTGGCGCACGAAACGGAAAGTGGCATGGTGGCGTAAATTTATTGGGCAGAGGCGCAGGTCAGCGAGAAAGACGTTTTGGAGCGCGTCAAGGAAGTTGATGAGCAAGACGAGGCCGTCCGAGGACACGTGTTGATTTTGCTCTTGTTGAAGAATTTTACGATTTCCACATCTACCATCGGAAGGCTCTTGACCTCAGGGACCCCACCAAAGGCAGCCGCACACTCTTTCTCCTGGTATTCCAGAAGCTTTCACCGATCAAAGAACTCCAGAACGACCGAATTGTGGGATGCATGGCGTCAGTGCGTCTTGTGTAGGTCTCCCTTCTTTCCTTCGGACCCTTGATTCCGACAATCACTCTACTCTAGGTCATTACGTCCTTTGGAAGGCTGGGATCCATCATCGCGACGTCAACTGCAAAAACCTGATGTACTATAGGGTCAACGGCAAGGTGGTCGGCGTCCTGAATGATTACGATCTTGCGTCTTTGACGACTTCGAACAATCCTTTGGGTACGAGCGGACGGGAACGATACCGTGCATGGCGATCGATCTCCTGCGACACAATGGTCAGGATGACGAAGTGGCACATCTTTATCGCCTTGATATGGAATCCTTCGTCTGGGTGGTTGTCTGGATCTGCTTACAGTACAAGGAACGCACGTCGCGCACCCCACGACCCCTAGATGCATGGGTCAAAGTCGATGCCAAGGGAAGTGTCCTCCAGAAACGCGATTTTCTCGCCGATCCCCCCGCGCCTCGCGGTACAACCCACAGGGCCCGTATCCTTGCTACCGTGAATTCCCTTCATGACCGACAAAATGCCCGAGATTCCAAGAAGACACTTTTGGACACTTTTGAAACACAGCTCAGTGACCGTATGGCTGATTCGACATTAGGGACTTCTCAGATTGCGGAGTTGGAGCAGAAAATCAAGCAACTCAAAATAGACGTTGTCGAACAATCTGACGATGCTGCGTTTAAAGACTTCACAGAAACGATTGGCTTCGGTTCAAATGACATCGACGCTGTTGTGTCGAGGGTTAGGCCATTGTAACCAGAGCACAAGTAGTGCTACATGGACAGACTAGCGAGTATTTCGGGCCAATCTGTATTCTCGGCGGTGTTTTTATCTATAATATTGTCTGTCCTTGCGACACTTGAAGCTTGAAGCTTGAATTGCGACGCTAATCAGACACCTGGAAGATCAATTACAGTAATCCATCCCCGATGTCATTTCTCTCCTGCAATGTTCAAGTTATTGTTTGGTTGTTGTCTGGATCAAGTGAGAACTTACCAGTTACCCTCAATTCAACCCCGTCGCCATATAGCACTAGTGGCCACTGGCATTCGACGCGACCCCAGTCATCAATCTAATCACTATATGCTTCTATATCTTTAAATGACCACCAGCGATGCAGCCATCGGAGAATGTGCACTAGTTTCCTTGACACGCACAGCTCAAGGCGAGACCTTATCCACTCCAAGAAACCGCGGTAAGCAGCTCGAAATCCGTGGAGTTTGCCAGCAGGGTCGAAAGACAGCCGCAAAACCACAGCTAAAGGAGGACAACGTGAGGTGTCACACCCTCAGGTTTGCTGGCAAGGAACTGATATTGGACAATGAGAAGAGAGTCACTCGGTTTGGGCTGGACGGATGTGGGACGGATGTTATGGACGTCACCTGCGAAAAGCTCGATCGGGAGAAGCGAGCGCACGAAATGGAAGGTGGCATGGTTGCGAAAACTTATTCGGCAGAGGCGCAGGTCAGCGGGGAAGTCATTTTGAAGCATGTCAAGGAAGTTGTGGAGCAGGACGACGTCGTCCAAGGACACGCTCCGGATTTGCTCTTGTCGAGGCAGTTTGCAGTTTCCACGTCTAGCATCAGGAAAGCTCTCGGCTTCAAGCACCCCGTCAAAGGCAACTGCACACTCTTCCTCGTGTTCAAGAAGCTTTCACCCATCAATGAACTCCAGAACGACGAACTGTGGGACACATGGCGTCAATGCATGTTTCTTGTGTAAGTCTCGCTTCATTCCTGCAGCCCCTTGGTTCTGACGAACATGCTACTCTAGGTCATTATGTCCTCTGGAAAGCGAGGATCCATCATTGTGACGTCAGTTGCGAAAACCTGATGTACTATAGGGTCAACCGCAAGGTGATTGGTGTCCTGAACGACTACGACCTTGCACCTTTGACGACCTCGAACAACCCTTTGGGTTACGAGCGAACAGGAACGATATTGTGCATGGCGATCGATCTCCTGCGACACAATAGTCAGGATGGTGAAGTGGCACATCTTTATCGCCATGATATGGAATCCTTCGTCTGGCTGTTTGTCTGGATCTGCTTACAGTACAAGGATCGCAAGTTGCGAGCTCGAGGGCCCCTAGATGCATGGGCCAAACTCGATGCCAAGGGATGTGTCCGCTGTAAACACGAATTTCTCGTCGATCTTCCAGTGCCTCCCGGTGTTCCCCACGAGGATCATGTCATCGCACTCCTTCATTTCCTTGCGGACCGCCATGCTGTTCGTGCTAAGAGCAAGCGCGACTTGAAGGTTGCTGAGTCACAGCTCCGTATCGGTCTGGCACGATCGACATTAGAGACCTCTGAGATCGTGGAGTTAGAGCAGCAAATCAAGGAACTCAAATTGACTCTTGTCGAACAATCTGACGATGCTGTGTTTAGAGAATTTGCAGAGCAGATTGGCTTCCATACAGCTATTATATCGAGGGTTAGGTGATTGTAACCAGAAGGCAAGTAGTATGTACTGGTAGACTACTCAATTTCGAACCAATCTGGAACTCTCCGAGATGTGTTTATCTTTCCGAGCTCGTTGAAGACGCAAGGATCGTAATCGCTTAAGAGGCCCATCACGTTACCATCGACCTTCCAGTATGTCACTATGATGAACACCAGCCATCCAAAGCACATAGCGACCTAGAGTAACGCGATTGTCAGAACCAAACGGCAGCAAAACGTAGTGAGACTCACACACGCTATGCCTCGGACGGTTCGTCGTCCTGGAGCTCTTAGCTCGGTGAAAGCTTCCTCAATACGAAGAGCTCGCGGCTGCCTTATGGTAGCGTCGTCTGGGCGAAGCAGCTCCATGCAGAGATCTTGAGAGAGCCCCCTCGCTTCGTGTGGGTGAAAAATCATCTCTGGGCATTCGCTCGAAGGAGCGCTCATGCCCTCGGGCTCAGATCATGGAGAAAAGTGATTACCGTGTTGGAACCCAGAAAGGGCAGTACAGTTAACCTCCGGTTGAGACCAGGCACTGGCACAAGATATCCGAGTCAGCAAACCAGGCCAACACCAATACCGCCAGGTATGACATGGTATGACATGATATTCACTGGTCTGTGACTTTGATGTTGAAAGACGGGACACGTCCGCTCTGATTGCCTTGCCCATTGAAAATGCCCAGGATCGCAGCGTGAGGGTAGTAGAAGAACCAACTCAACATAACACCTTCCATGTACCAGCTATGGTAAGCTGGTCATCGAGTGTACAAGAGTGTGAACGAAATTTGGGCTTAGAATCATATTGTGATTTCACGCGCCGACACGAGATTCGGAGGCAACTAGACGGTCAAAGGCATGGCAGCTCGTGCCGCGCACACGGGAGTTAGTGAGTCTGGATAGAATGTTTGGGAAAGGGAGAAGTCGGAGTGATCGCTAGGGTATCAGTTCGGCAATACAAAGGTGTACCTTGGCGTTTAATGGCGTCTTGTGCGAGTAGTGTATGTAGAGGTGAGCAAGGAGACAATGTTGTGCACGAGTCACCAGCATAGAGGTAGGTCCAACCGTCAACGATTTCAAGAACAGCTCCAACGCACCACGTAGGGTCAAAGGTTCACGTCGTGTCGATCTTGCATGTCTGTCATTGAGCCACGTCATCTGTGATTCCGCCTGACGGTGAGGGATAATGAGCGTAGTATGACAGCCCTCAGGAAGTACCGTGCTCTCGGACGCGGAGAGTCCATACAAGATATCGGGAAAACACCAATCTTGAATTTGTATGGGGAGAATCAGTTGTTTGCAATTGATTGTTGTGGCGAGTCTAATATCCAGTATCCACCGAGTTGATAAACGAGAATTTACGGCTCGATTCCGCATCACCACAGTCTTAGGTCCACAGAGCACCAGTGACCATCTAACGCGACCACAGTCATCAATTTAATCCTACACCCTTCTATATCTTTAATTGACCATGTCCGATTCCTGTGACGCAGCAGTTGCAGAAAGCGCTCCATCATCCCCGCCACGCGGGCGCACGGCACCGGATGGTAGCATACTTCAATCTACTCCAAGTAACCGAGGCCCTGCTGCGGTGAGCGGACAGCTCGAAATACATGGCGTTGGGTGAATTTTTCCACGACCGTCTTCGTTGAAATAATACTGATTACAGCCGTTTGCAAATATGATGACAGTAGCCACCTTTTTGAGAAAGAAGATAAAATAAATATTGTGGCACGTACTACATAGGATCAAATAACATGTCTGAGACCTCAATCAATGATCAACTCGATATTCAGTGACCTGTACCTGTACCCTGACGAGCGTGATGACCCAACGGTGCCAGGAGATGCTAGTACCCATCCTACTACCCAGCAAATCACTCTGATTCACTCACTCATTCAAATTTGTAGTAGTATGTCCCGCTTCAGCTCCCTTCAAGTTGCCATCTCAAAACATCTCAATCTCATGAACAGTCGTCGTGTACAGTTATCGCGAGATGGATACAGGACTTGTCGCTTTCAAGTTGTAATGTCGTTATTATGGACATGCATGTATGCGTGCTCAGGCTGTTGTAATGAAAGGAAAAAAAAGCTACCGCACGATCAATAGTCAGCAGTCCAAGTGTAGGGACATGACCTGACGGCTCATTGCACCGTCATATCTTCCTTTAGGTGCTCGTCCATGATGCGGCCAACCAATGGTACACTCGTCTTCAAAGTCTCACCGTGACTCATATGGACGATGGAGTCCCAACGTCACCCATTTCACACGAGAGCCTCAGGATGCGCCAAACTTTGAGTGCTTTCAGAAAATCCCACACAAGCTAGGATGGGTGCTCATAGAGATTGAAAGCAGCCAGTTTGACATTGCGACTGAATTTGTGACGTGCAATCATGATTGTAGGGCGAGGGTTATTTATTTTATCTTCTTTCTCAAAATGGCAGCTACTGTCATCATTTTTGCAAACGGCTGTAATCATACCAATCCAGTGCCAAGCAACTCACACCGCATATGTAACGGGGAAGGTACAAAGAACAAAAAATTCCCGGCTTCCGGTATCAGAACTGCACTGACAGAATAGTAAGTATTGTGACCTGCCTGGCGGTATTGATCTCTCGGCATTCTTTGCTAACGTCTTGTACCAGCACGAAGTGTACACTCGAGGCTGACTTGTACGCGCCTTTTGTCGAGGCGTCCAACATTGCCCTCGCATGTCTCAACGACCTGAAGATCGATGGCATGCGTGAGCATGGAAGCGATCAGGTACAGATGTTCTTTCAGCGTAACGATCCAAACGTTATCCCTCAAGATCACGCCGGGCATACCTCGGGACGCAAACCGGATGTGGTCGCTCTTCCTTTTGTCAACGACTCCGACTATTTTGAGGAGGCTAGGTTGGGCCACTGGGATGACCATGTAGGGTCCCTCGACGCGCAAGCACCGATGGCGATCCCCTGGAAGGATGTACTCAGCGTCTTCGAGTTCAAGCGAGGCTCTTCCATGAACCCTCCTCCGAAGACATACACCCTGTCACAGTACAAAGCTCCCAAACGCAAGTTTTTGAAGATTGGCAAAGATGAAAAGTAACTCGAAGTAACAGGTCATATGACGGAATCGCACGAGGTCCCTCTTTCTGGGCAAGCGAAACTCGCAGAACCAGCGCCGCGTAAGTAATCGATCCGTACCGTTCTGAATCAGCTGATCACCCACCAAACAGCACGCAGATCAATCCGGGAGGCTACTCGAGACGACACTGAAGCCAAATCCGGATCCAATTTGAAACGCGCGTCGGAGGCTGATTCCAACAGTCGCGCGAGCAAACGAACCAAGACTGAAGATTCCGCACATGTCACAGTTCAGACACCGCTCTACGCTGCTGAGATGCTGCTCACCAATATTGCGGTCAAGCATGTCATCAATTTCATTGTTATAGGTATGTATTTTTTCTCGCAAGTGAACAGATTACGCTGAGTGCCTCTCAGGCGACGAGATTTGGATATGGTATTGCGACCATCAAGGCCTCATTGGCGTGGGAGGCTTCAATTTCGTTCAAGATCTTCCTCGCTTTTTAGTCTTACTATACGCGCTCCAGCGATTCGAATTGGAGGAATGGGGTCGAAACACGGCATTCAAACCGAGCCTAAAGGGGAACGACAACGAGTCTCACACCGTCGAGGTTGACGGAAAGGAACTGACGTTGGACAACGAGGGGAGGGCCACTCGGTTTGGGCTTGGGGGACGTGGGACGGCCATTATGGATGTCGTCTGCGAAAAGCTCAAGCGGGAGAAGCCGGCGCAGGCAATAGAAGGTGGCATGGTTGCGAAAATTTATTGGGCAGAGGAGGCGCGGGTCAGCGAGAAAGACATTTTGAAGTGCGTCAAGGAAGTTGCTGAGCAAAACGAGGCCGTCCGAGGACACGTGCCGATATTGCTCTTGTCGAAGAACTTTACAGGTCTTTCTACGTCTACCATCAGGAAGTCTCTTGGCCCCAAGGACCCCACCAAAGGCAGCCGCACGCTCTTCCTCCAGAAGCTTTCACCGATCAAAGAACTCCAGAACTACGAACTGTGGGACGCATGGCGTCAGTGCGTCTTGTGTACGTCTCCCTTCGTTCCTGCGACCGCTTGGTTGTGACAATCAATCTACTACTAGGTCACTACGTCCTCTGGAAGGGAGGGATCCATCATCGTGACGTCAGCCGCGAAAACTTGATGTACTATAGGTTCAACGGCAAGGTGATCGGCGTCTTGAACGATTATGACCTTGTGTCTTTGACGAGCTCGGAAAACCCTTTGGGTTACGAGCGGACGGGAACGATACTGTTCATGGCGATCGATCTGCTCAACGCAAATTCGCGGGATGGCGAAACGAAGCACCTATATCGCCACGATATGGAGTCGTTCATCTGGGTGTTCGTCAGGATCTGTTTCCAGTACACGGATGGCAAGTTGCGAGCCCAAGGACCGCTAGATGCATGGGCCAAACTCGATGCCAGCGGGTGTGCAGAGAAGAAAGGAAATTTTCTGTTTCGTGGTCAAGTGCCTCCTGACATGCACAACAGAGATTATGTTGTCCCTCTTGTGCATTTTCTTCGCACAGAAGTAATCTCTCGCTATGGTATCCCGTTGGCCCTGGACAGTGCTGAGTGCCGGCTCCGTAGAGATGCAACATTAGACGCTTCTCAGGTTGCGGAGTTAAAGCAGAAAATCAAGCAACTCGAAATGGATCTTATCGAACAATCTGACGACGCTGTGTTTAAACAATTTGCAAGGGAGATTGGCTTCAATGCAACTAACATAGATGCTGTTGTGTCGAGGGTTGTAATTAGATGACAAGTGGTACTAGCCTATCCGGTATTTCAAACCAATTGCACTGTCTGATGTTTTTATCTATCCGTCCGTATCCTTTCGACTCGGGAGCGCGTGCATGTTCGGACTGGAATGCTACCGCCAGACGTGGTTAACCTCGAAGTTATTTCTCCCGTCTAACGTTCAAGTTGTTGGGTCGTTGTCGTGAGCTCCTACAAGTTACCGGTCCCTCTCAATTCAACCCATCACCACAGAGCACTAACGGCCAGTGGCATTCGACGCGACTCCAGTGATCAATCTAATCCCTATACTCTAGAGAGGACCATGTTTGATCCCGGCGACGCAGCAATTGCGGCATGTGCCATATCCTCCCCCCCACGCACAGCTCAAGACGGGACCGGAACCATGCGCAGGGACCGCGGCCTCGCTGCGATGAGCAAGCCACTCGACATCCATGGTATTAGCGAGTGGGGTCGAAAGACGGCATTCAAACCGCAGATAAAGGGGGACGACATCAAGCGTCACACCCTTAGGTTTGTTGGAAAGGAACTGATATTGGATAACGAGAAGAAAGTCACTCGGTTTGGGCTAGAGGGACGTGGGACGGATGTTATGGGCGTCATCGGCGAAAGGCTCAAGCGGGAGCAGCCAGCGCACGAAACGGAACTACCGTTCATGGCGACGTTCTCGCTGTGGTGCGTTTCCTTACTAAGCGACACGATGTTCGTGATAATAGCAAGGGCCACCTGGATCCTGCTGGGTCACAGCTCCGTGATGGTCTGGCAGATTCGCCATTCGGGACTTCTCAAATTGCAGAGTTAGAGCAGAAAATAAAGCAACTCAAAATGGACCTTGTCGAACAATCTGACGGTGCTGTATGTAGAGAATTCGCAGATAAATTTGGTTTCGATACAAATGACGTAGATGCTGTTTGTGTGGAAGGTTAGGCCAATGTAACCAGAGGACAAGTAGTACCACAAGTAGTATTTCGAACCAATCCGGAACTCCGAGATGTTTTGATCTTTCCGAGCTCGTCGAAGACGCAAGACCGTAATCGCTTAAGCGGCCCATCACGTTGCCATTGACCTTCCGGTACGTCACCATGATGAATACCACCCATCTAAAGCACATAGTGACCTAGAGTAACGTGATTGTCAGAACCAAACGGCAGCAGAACGTTGTGAGACTTACACATCCCATGCCTCGAACGGTTCGTCGTTCTGGAACTCTTGGCTCGGTGAAAGCTTCCTGAATACGAAGAGCTCGCGGCTGCCTTGTGGTAGTGTCATCTGGGCGAAGCACCTCCCAGCAGAGATCTTGAGAGAGCCCCCTCGCAGGTCCGTGTGGGTGAAAAACCATCTCTAGGTGTGCGCTTGAAGAAGCGCTCATTCCCTCGAGCTTAGATCATGTAGACAAATGATTACGGTGTTGGAACACAAAAAGGGCGGTACAATTAACCCCTGGTTGAGACCGGGCACTGGCGAAAGACATCCGAGTCAGCAAACCCGGCCGACACCAATACCGTCAGGTATGTCATGATACTCACTGGTCTGTGATTTTGATGTTGAAAGACGGGACGTGTCCGCTCTGATTGCCTTGCCCATTGAGGATGACCAGCCTGAGGATCGCGGCGTTGCGCAATGGGCCATTGACAGACGAACTACGGGCCTCTAGGACATCTCGAATGATTAATGGGTTGAGTTCGCCGATACTTGATTCACATCATGTAGTTAGTGCTATTTCTATTTTTGTGATGATAGTAGACGAATCAACTCAACATAATACCTTCCATGTACCAGCAATGGTAAGTTGGTCGTTGAGTGTACAAGAGAACGAAATTTGGGCTTGGAATCGTATTGTGACTTCATGCGCCGACACGGGATTCGAAAGTGACTAGACGGTCAAAGGCACGGCAGCTCGTGCCGCGCACACGGGAATTAGCGAGTCTGGATAGGATGTTTGGGAAAGGAAGAAGTCGGAGTGACGCGAGGATATCAGTTCGGCAATACAAAGGTGTACCTTGGCGTTTGGCGTCTTGTGCGGGTAGTGTATGTAGGGGTGAACAAGGAGACAATGTTGTGCACAACAGCATATAGGTAGGTCCAACCGTCAACGATTTCAAGAACAGTTTCAACGCACCACGTAGGGCATGTCGTGGTACCGTGAGCCCACCATTCTGACATATGTGATCGTTAGCAGTGCGTGGTGCACGTCTGTCATTGAGCCACGCCATCTGACAGTGAGGGATAATAAGCATAGTATGACAGCCTCAGGAAGTATCATGCTCTCGGACGGGGAAATGGAACTTTGATCTTTATTTGAATAGTAACATAATATCTGGGTGGACATCAAAAGCAGTGCGAAGAGTCTATACAAGATATCAGCAACTAACCGCTCGGGAATACCCATTTATTGTAAAACCACCACCGCCGCCTTCTTCTATATTGCCTGCTTGCAAACTGAAAATGCGAAGTCCGTAAACACCATATCGTCCAATTCCTCTACTACTCCCCTTCCAACCTCTGGACGTCGTCTTGAAACACCTTTAGCTGAGAATTCTCTGATTACTGTTCTCGAAGGAGCAGCGTACGCGCACGGTTCAATGCATTCTTGCGCCTATTGCGAGTAGTGTTCGGCCCAAAAAAAATGCAAGGAGATCTTCGACACTGGTGTCTAGGTTAATGCCGAGAAAATCGCGTTTCCCGAAGACACAGCCCCTGGCATCGACTTTGGCCATGTATCTAGGGGTCCTCGGGCTTGCAACTAGCCATCTTTATACTGCAAGTAAATCCAGACAAACACCCAGATGAAGGATTCCATATCATGGCGATATAGGTGTACCACTGAGTCATCCTCGGCATTGGCGACGAGGAGATAGGTGGCCATGAACGGCATTGTTCCAGTCCGCTCGTTACTCAAAGGGTTTTTCGAGAGATGCAAGGTCGTAATCGCTCAACACGTCAATCATCTTACCATTGATGATATAGTACATCAGGTTTTCGCAGCTGATATCACGATGGTGGGTCCCGGCATTCCAGAGCACATAATAACCTAGAGTATAGTGATTGTCAGAACCAGGGAGCTGCAGGAACGACGCGAGACTTACACAAGACGCCATGCGGCCCACAGTGCCTCGTTCTGGAGTTCTTTGATCAGTAAAAGCTTATTGAATACGAAGAGCGTGCAGCTGCTTCGGTAGGGCCCTTGAAGCTGAAAGCGTCTTGCTCAGCAACTTCCTTGACGCGCTTCAAAATTTCTTCCTCGCTGACTCCTCTACCCAATAAAATTTCGCCGCCATGCCACCTTCCGTACCGTGCACCAGCTTCTCTCGCCTGGGCTTGTCGCTGATGACGTCCAGTTCGAATCGCTGGAGCGCGAATAGCAACACCAAACGAGGAAGATCTTGAACACAATTGAAGCCTCCCACGCTAATGAGGTCTTGATGGTCGTAATACCATATCCACATATTATCGCCTGAAAGGACAAGACAAGACAAGAGTGGTGGCGAGTTGCGTGTGGTGAGTTGCCACGAGAGTCATCACGAGTCAATAGATTTGAGTGGCTTCCGTAGTGTAGCTGTTCTGATGCGACAGTGGCGAGTTGTCATGAGAGCCGTGGCAAGTGGAACAAGGTGGAACACGATTATAGCAAGTGGAAGACAATGGCGATGTTGGGAGTGTGGCGAGTTGGCATGAGAGTTGTGGCGAGTGGAACAAGGTGAAGACAATCAAATCAATTTGCCTTGTTTCGTGGCGAGATGTCGGAAAAACCTTAGTTGAGTTCCCACGAATTCCAAGCGGTTGCAATGCCGCAATGTGCCGCCGGCGTCGCAATTGAATTGCAATCGTACCCGAAATTGTTCCAATGCAGTTGCAAGGCACATGGCTCCAGTTGCAAGGCCGTCCCAAGACGGCTACCTAATTTGCACTGGGACCCCTAACTCAAGGGTCTCAAGACATCACAATGTGGTTCCAATGCGCCACATACTTGCAATACACAATGATGTTCACAATATCATTGCCACTCAAAGCTTGTGCATTCCAACTGGCGTTTTTAGGTTTCAAGATAGTATACATTGCACATATGTAGTTCTAGTCCAAATGATTTCAATGCAACTTAATTGGAAGTCTGATGAACTGTGTAGTACTAATCACTGTCTAGGCCATTAAGGAGAAGAGAGGTGGGTGTGCGGGATGGAGGGTTTCATAGCTAACAGTAGGATAAATATACTACCGACGTTGGTAGCTGGAAGATGTGAGGTGAGAGGAACAGTGTTTCGGAGTGTTCCTGCGGAAGAGCCTCCTTGACAGCTTGTGAAAGCAGAGGTGTGCATGAGAGCCAGGTTCCCAGCCCAGGAAGGCTCCTCTGCAGTGGCAGGTAGTGGAGACGATGCCAAGAACAGATCTTCCCTATACATGTTCCCAGTGGGCAGGGTCACATGCCTCTTAAGTGAAGTCGTTCTCGACACAGGGGAAGACATGGCATCCCATGAAGGCGGAATTTCATAGTCATCGGGAGGGGGGTAGGACTGTATGAAGCACAGGGTCAAATGTCCATAGATGAGTCCAACTGAGGGGTATCGCGTCGTCGAAAACAAGGGACATCAAATATAAACAGAAATAGGGTGTGCATTAAGGAGTGACTAGATGGTGCGGGATGGCGAAGTATGGGGTGTAGTTGATAGAACGTGGTCGAGGTGATGTCAATGGGCTGTGGAAGTGAGTGTGAGGAAAACATCGCAAATGTCATGATTTGGACCTTCTGATCGTGTTCATCACAGGCTGTCAATGAAAGAGTCAGTCATTGCGGCTGACCACCAGCAATGAATGTTGGTAACCTACCCTCTTATATGATAGTGCGGTAATAACAGTGGTCAATGCTGAGCGCTGTCCATGTCATTTAAATTGAGGGTGGGATTTCAAGGAATGACGGGAATACAATGAACAGTGCAGAAGAAATTGAAAGGAATTGGGGGGACGAGGGAATTGGAAACAATGAAACGGCTTGCAAGAGGTTTAAAAAATGTCGGTGAAAGTTACAGTAGAAAGGTAAGAAGAGAAGTTGTAAATTGAAAAGCCTTAGAATGAAGTTCAAACATTGCTTACTTAATTGTTTGTACTTATATGACCGTTATCCTTATTTAGACTTGTTAGAACCCCTTTTCAAACAGGAAATGATTGAGATGACACACTCCGTAATATGATACAAGAGCATTAGAACCACTAGCAACGTGTACCAAGAGGTAAAATGCAGAGGTGTGATGACGGAAATGAACAAAACAAACGTCAGGATTTAAATGCAGAGAACACGATGTGATGAGAAGTCTGATTCAGAATTAGCTCCCTCTGATGGTCCTTTTGGACTTTCGTGTGCCAGAAACTGCATTGCCAGCCCCCGAGTCATTGGCACCTTTGGCAAATTGGATGCCTGCCTCACCATTGTCTATGGCAGCCGTCTTTCCTTTGCGTGTTGGCTTCACCCTGGCTCTGGTCTTCGTCGCTGCTATGGCATTGACCTCGGGTTCAAACCCCTGTAGGGCAGCTGAGAGAGGAACAGGCGGGGGTGGAGGCAGGGGTGGAAGAGGAACGGGATGTACGGTTTGGGTCCCCATCACAAGATCCCTCATTGCGAGTGAAATGGATTGAATTGCAGAGACAACAACAGGGGGCACCGAAGGAGTAGGAGCGGCTGCAGGCATGGGAAGAGCAGGAAGAACTGCAGCTGGCGGAGGTGCAGGCACGACTGCGGCTGGCAGAGGAGCAGGCACGACTGTGGCTGGCGGAGGAGCAGCGTGGTGGGCTGACACAATGTGGCCTTCCTCAAAGGCACGCTCGAACTCGAGCTCCCAATCGTCATCTTCTGCAGCATTTGCCTGCAGGGCTTCATCCATGGAGAGAAGACGTGGCGGGGAAAAGCGCATTGTCGAAGAACGTAAGGACTGAACGGGACCAGTTATCTCCTGTAAGCAACTGGGAGCGATAGTAGTTGTGATACTTGAGATAGTTGATTTGGGACTTGTCGCCCTTTTCATTCAGTGCCGAGTCACCCGAAAGTATGAAAATTGCCTGGGTATTTCTGAGTTAGGATCATACAGGATATCAATAGGGTATTGAACAGAAACTTACTATGATGGCTGCCGCGGCTAGCATTCCTGGGGACGTGTCCCTCCATCCCCAAAGCTTGGCTTTCACCTTCGGACCAGGAGCCCGAGTGCCACCAAGAGATGATTTGCCGAAGAATGCAGCTTTGAGAACCTAATCGTTGTCAATGGTCATGTCAGTAGAAATACCCACATTGAAAGTAGTTACAGTATGTACCTTGACAAGTGTCACAGACTTCAGAAAGTCCCCCTTGTTTAATATCTCGCCACCAGGAAAGAGAACGGGGGCGAACTTTGTATACTTCTCTCTAGGGCTTAGAAGCAATGCATGACACTCGGGCGAAGTGAACCGTTGGTATCCTCGGATGAAGAACTCCGCCGGGAGGCCGAAAACAGCACCACCAATGGATTTGACATCGTTTGCCATTTCAGAGCGCACACATTGGACACCTGTGGCGAACTGTGAAAGGAAATGCTAAGTACAAAAAACTACCATGAAGAAATCAGTGGAACTTACTGATTTGCCGAACTCCTTGTGTGCCATGAGCGTGTGCTGTTCCTCGGGAACGAAGTTGAAGAGTTCCGTTTTGACACCGTCTTTGATGGAGAGTGGCGAGAGCCAACGCTCGGCCGCAAGAAGATGGACCCCAGGGTTCTTGGTCAGTGGAAAGATGTTCGTGTTGATCCAGAGGCAGTACATTGCAGAGTACTTTCGACCGAAGGCTCGAATTGCATCAGCTTGGAGGGCAACGGACAACTCCTTGTCGGAAAGTGCTCCGACTCGCTTGCCCCTTTGACGCCTGGGCTTTTGTACCTCGAGAAGGGCATTACGCTTCCCGACTAAATGGACCTGCCCCCGCATGTCAAGAACCATGTTCTGAGCTTTTTCCAATGCCTAAATAGAATGTATGAAACTAGGAATAGAGGGACCATTCAAAAACATTACGACTCACCTGGTGAACCTCGTCCAAGGTAGCATCTTCTGCACAAGGGGCTACCGTAGCGCGGATATCTCTAAGCATGTCGCCATCAGATTCACTCTCTGAACTTGGTGCGTGCTCTCCTTCGCTGTCTTCAAGGGCACCAATGGCTGAGCTGAAGTCTTCGTCAGAAGAAGGCATGAGGACGGCTGTAATAGAGTGAAGTGTTTGGGAACTGATTAAAGTTGCTACTGAGGAAGGACCTGTATTGGTGGGTCAGTTAATACGTTTGGTTATATAGTTATTCAGCACGTTCCGACACTTGTCAATGATTCCTTGCCCAGTTGCGACTGAAACATGCGGACGTTTAAATTGTACATACAACATTGAGCATCCGGGTGTGGATCCGCAGTATGTAGCGCGAGGCTGGCAATATTATTAGTTGAAAAACCATAAGAACAAAGGGCTGATCACGGCGTACCTTCTTCACTTGATCTGCTCGGATTCAGAGGCTTCCAAGTCTGAAATAAACTGACACCGAGATCCATTGAAACGTCGTTGCTTTTGAATTGTGCTCACCTGCCCTAACCAAACTTAAGTTTGAAGTTGTCGGGTTTTATGTCATGATGCATGAAGGCAAGTAATCTTATGGGATGTAGACTTACCTAGTTATGTTCGCTCTAAGCGCACCAAAGTAGAAAGGCCGTTGAAATGTTTTACTCGCTGTCTTTGCAACATAATCTGTGAGGCTTGAAGATTAAATCGGCATGCAAGCTGTAATGGTGAGGTGATGATTTGAAACACAGTTGAGCAACGCTATGACGTGACGAGTTGGCGATTGCTTGAGCCACCACAGGTCAACGACCTGCTGGAGTATGCATCCTCACATATACCCTTTGAGGCTAGCATGAATGCAGAGACGACGAATAGCCGATGACCTGATGAACCACGCACCATCAGACACCATAATAATCCGAGGTGCAGCGGCCATATTGACATTGAATCCTCCAGTATGACAGGTCCAAGTCGGAGCTCTCCTGGAGATTATCACATCACATTAGTGGATGTGAGGGCGGTTGGCATGATAATACTAATATGGCTCAATGTCAGGCTGTCAATGAAGCCGGGATTGTGAATGAGGGCGAATTTAAAGAGGTATTATGATAATCTCTGTGATCGATTATCTGATTCTGAATTGGTGTGTCTGGTCCAGGGAGAGTAGAAACTTGCTGTTTTGTTAAGGAGTCAACAGTTGATTGGTATGATTGGTGTTACGCTGGTTGAGACAGGAAGGTCTCGACTAGCTAACAATGTCGAACAAGGGTTCGTCCTCAAGAGTGAAGCTCTTGAAAGGGGTCCTTGGTAAGATCAGAGATCGCTATTACTGGCTAGCGACAGGCCACTGGAAGCTAGCAAGTCGAGTTGTCTTAGAGTCTCGTTGAGCGATAAGCTGTATGATTGCGTAGATCTAAACTAGAGAACTACTACAGCAAAGTAACTACTTTTATAGTAATGGGAGCGGCGCACAGACCATGTCCCTGATAAGGGATCTAAGTACAACGGGTAATCCGTAGAGAGTGACGGAACATGATGGAAGGAATCCCAGGGATAAGCTGGGTATACAGGTAGAGTGGACGATAAAGGAAATGGGGACTTAGGTAAGATGGCTAAGTCACATGATGGTACAGTCGGACAGGGGTCAGGACGCGTATAGTACAGAGAAAGAAAAACCGTAACAATTGGATCCAATGTCAGATGTGCTGAGTTTGTGACAAGTTCGTAGCCGTTACAGTTGCACCAATGTTACAGTCGGATTTTGACATCGTTGACAATGGCGTGTTAACTCTACACTTCTCTTAATGCCACAATTTAAATAGCTAATTTCCAGACCTAATAAAAGACAGGGTAAACTACGATGGTGTTGGAGTACGAGTACTAAGGAGAGTTGACAGAGCTGTGCAAAGAAGTGAAAGCTACAGAGTGAGCTGCTTGGCACGAAGGAACCAATCACTGTCCACATAGTCGACAAGGAAGAAGTCACCATTCACCAGTGCGAGCTCTAAAGTGTGCCCCCCAACAGTGTATCGGAACATGAAATGGAGGCGGACAATGGCAAACTTCTCTCTCTGATCACCATGTTGGTCATGTGTGTGAATGAGCATGCAGTCATAGCGTGGATGGCCATGGAAGCTTGGGTTGCACTGTAGATAGTTGGTTTCAAGCTTCCATGTAGCGGTCGACTCGTAGTTGACCTTGAGGTATCGAAACTCCTGGAGCTTTCATATCGTAAAATAAATCATGAGTGCCGGTTCACATGAACCAGTAAGAAAGACTGAACCCACCATTTTGTCGGCAGGGGGCCTAAACCAACTTCTCCCCTGTGGTAATGGAATGTTATTGGCTGGAAGGAAGTCATTGATGAAGTATGTGAACTTTTTGCGGAAGTCTTGAAAGACGCACTGTGAAGGGGACCTCTCCTCTATGGCTGAAAATGTGCCAGCAGGAGAAACCGGGGAGCCGAGATAGATGTGGCCCACGAAGGGTACATCATCCATAGTCTCGGATTCATCGTCCTCGAGTGCTTGGCGGTCGAACACCTGCTTGAGATGTTCTCGCTTAACGTGCTCAATGCAGCTGCGAATGAGCTTGCAAACAAGACTTCTGTGGTCAAGCTTCAGAATCTATCACGGAAAGGTTAAAGCGTGCTCGCACTGGACTGAGAGTAAGAAGACTCACCTGTTCAGCAACATTCTTCCTGTTGGTCTGGAGAAGGTAGAACCTCCGGATTGGCCCATGGTGCGATTCATTTGGCCTTATGCTGAAGTTGCGCACAGCACCTTTCTCGAGAATGTCTCGGAAAGTGTGCTTACCTAGGTGGGCCTTTGGGAAATTCCAGTTCTTGCGTGGTACTCCGGGATCATGCATTGCGATATACTCCTGGATATTATTATATGTCGATGAGTGAACAAAAAATTGATGCAGGACTCACCTTGAGGTGCTGGTGAAAGTCAAGAAGTGCCATCTCTCCAGCAGCAAGCGTGCTCTCCGTTTGGACATCGAGCACAATGTACATATGATATTGGAGATAGCTCGCTATGCACTTTAAAAGTGCATAGCCTATGGGAGAGTCTTCTCGTGTCAGGACATTCTGGCAAGTAAACAAGATTTGCTGTCCCCAAGTATCAACACACAGTAAAGCACGCAGGTGATGGCAACGTGCTTACCTTGGCGATGTCTGAGAGTTTGTTGCCATCACTATATGTGACTTTTGTGACATTCTTGAGATGGCTAAAGTTCCTCCATCGAGGGAACATTTTGTGTCTAGGAAGAAGGGATAGTTAATAGGTGACGGACCACGACATCAGACAGAGAAACCAACTTACTGGGAGTCAACGGTTTTCTCAGCATGGCGACCTAGCTCCTTCAGTAGCTTCTTGAGCTCTACAAATAAATGACTACCCCACATCCCCAAGTTGTTGAAATGGAGGACGTTGAAGCTGAGGATGACATGTGGACATGACCTGTTGACATGCCAGAAAGCATTCTGGGAAAATGAACTGTCATTCGTGCCACATCTAAATCACGACTGTAACAATACGTACCTCCACTGGCTGCCAACTCTGTTCTTTCATTGGAATGTCCGCTTGAGTGCGCGACTTCTTGTGTAGCTCAAAGCAAGCAATTGCCTCCTCGGACCTTCGATTTGGATGGGTGGTGGAATGGTCGTAGAGTTGGTTTGCGGGAACATGGCATATGGGGCAAGGGCAATGAGAACCAAGTCCCCTTATCAGCGCCATCACGCATCTGTCAACCTTAGATAAGGATCGCGAGAGCACGAAAAAGAGCTACTCACTGTTCTTCGTAATCTGCTGATAGAATCAGAATAATCAGGAATAACCATCTCATGATGTCATCAAAACACTTGTGTGAAAATCCTGTTTTGGAGAGAAGAATGATGGAATCTAAGAGCTTTAGGAAAGCCTCGTGCCATACAACGCGTTTAAGATTCGTAAACGACAATTTTCCATCTTCTTCAGCATCTTCACCGACCTGTAAGTTTACATGAGGTGTCTGACACTCAAGACCCCAAAGGGTCCAGTCTGGAACGTGGACTTACGATGGGCAACCAACCTACAAGACGTCCTCCGCTGATACCATTTCCATTCCTGATATCAACCAGAAGGTTCCCGCAATGCACAATAACGGGGTATGCCTTGGCCTTGCCTGATGACGAGAGGTGGGACTTGTCAGCATATAGAATGAATGCGAACGGAACACTGTCTCGGGGCAAATCCGACTGGTTCCAGGTCATGTAATATGATAAAGAACGAATGTATTTCCAAAAATCAGTGTGGGAGAATGATGGCAGCAAAGCTAATTACATGCGTACTTGTACGTTCCACCATCGATCTGCCGTCCAAGGTTCATCGATGAACCGCTCAAACCGGGTCCCATTGTGTTTGTACAGACGTTGGGCATCCCATGTGAAATGGGGTGCGAGGAGAGGGTCCTGGAGCAGGTCCATTGCCCAGTCCCAAAGGGGGCGGAAATGGACCTCAAACTCCAAATCCCGCTTTTTGTGGTGGACAGGTACAGTATGTTTCTCGCACTTATAGGCACAATTTAAAACCCTGTGAGATCAGACAAAATAAATACATCTAAATATTTTGTACTTACAGATGTCATTAGAATGGACGCACAAGTCCAGGCTTTGACGAGGTCACCATGAGACATCAGTGTGAGCTTGGCTTCACCGTTTGCAATCCTCCGGATAAGGGCAAGAAGTTTATCGGTTTGTTCCTTGCTGAGGGCTGCATGATGCGCAATTTCTGAGAATTCAAAATCCCCGCTGGTGACGAACGGTTGCCATGGCTTGTCATCAACGATGGGCTGAGTAGTGGAGTGGGAGTGAGAGAAGTCTGAGAACGACTCAGTAACAGTTTCATGACCGCTCTTAGGGTGATATTCTGTCTTAAAAGAGTCGTGAGCAGGGCCGGTCATGGTAGACGTTGGAGCGGGATCCTCATGGGTGGATTCAGGCAGTGGGATGCTAGCCATACTCATGTCCGAACCGGATCCTGATATACCAAGTTGAGTGCAACAGAAATACATTTTAGTGTATGGATAACTTACGTTGTCGAGATTCACCAGAGACACTCATCCTCATTGGCGCTGAAGATTTCGTTTGGTCCATCTTCGGGCTCAGGTGTTGCAGCCGTTGCCAACTGGAAGTCATCGGGAACTTCAGCCTGTGCTTGAAGAGGTGGTGAACCTGTGGCCACAGCAGCTCCTCATTCCTTGCGCAAACGCCGAGTTTCTTTGTGGCGCCCTTGTACATGTCAATCAGTAATAAGCATCTGCTGCAGCCAATGAATGAAATAGTACGATACCTTTAAGCCATGCTTCTACAACTTGTGCAGCGAGGTCAGCAAACTCTTGATGCCTCCTTTTCTTCTCCCGCTTCCACATGCAGCTCCCTTCGTGCGACTTGAGTCCACGGGGTGCAAATGGTTGTTGGCAATATTGACAGGCTACTTTCTCTGAAGAAGCCGAGGACTGGACATATGAGCGTTTAGCTAGTGACATTGACATGTTGAAAGATATTACAGATGGACAAGGTGGAAAGGGATATGATATATGATGGATGAGGGAAGGTATCAACAAGTATGTGAGGAAAGGGCCCCCAAGGCACAGTCTGAATCCAATAAGATGCCTCAATGTGTCTGTCGTAAACATATTTTATCATATAAGTGATCGATAATTATAAGTCAGTTTAGACCCCTTAATAATAGGTGGCCAGCCCCAAGTTGCTCGAATACATTACTCGATCTCACAAACTATGTTGCTTCTATTTTATCATGTCGATGTACACTTTTGATGAGAGGCATTTAATTATTTAAATTTCAAAGCGAGTTAATGCAACGGAGAGTACAATAATCAACTACTGGGACCCATCCCCAACCGCCCACTCCCCAGAGTCCATCATGATAATAATAGTAAGGCTCATCGACATCGGTCCTCGGTTCCCCAGTCCTCCAAGAAAGCATGTTAGTAGGGATTACTTGTAATGGGACTGACAATTGCCTGAATCTCCGCCAGCTTCTCCTGATGCTCCTCAGTGCCACAGCAACGTATCACAGAAACGTAACAGTGCACTCGCCACAGTACACTCTTCCTGTTCCTCCTCATTTTACGTTGAAGCTGGAGCATACCGTAGCGCAGAGCCTCAGCAGTAGGCGGGCAGCCAGGAACATTATAATAGATATCCACAGGTACAATACCTACAAGAAAATGTCAACATGTCAATGGTCCTAAAAAGTCCAACGCACCGAGAGTACTCACGGTCACATCCCCTGACCATGGCGTATGAATAATGATAGTACCCTCCGCCATTTGCACATGATCCCATCGACATGACCCATCATGGCTCTGGCCTCCAGTCGTATACTTTCCTCAAGGCAGGAGCCATCTTATTCGTGAGTGCCCGCGATGATCATGACATCACTCTGACGAGGACTAGCGCGGAAGACGACACCGAGATGGTCCTGGTCGTATCTAGCTGCAGCCATGTGCATCATTTCAACGGTCGCACGGCTGGCAAGGCTGAAGGCCATATTGAACCTTGACGGGCCCAGTTGACAAGTTTGCCGGGGGTTGAGAGGACGAATCCTGGAGTGTCAAACAGAGATTGAGGGCAGATGGACATTGGAGAGACAAAGGTGACATACCAGCTTTGTCCTGTGGTGTCTCCAGACTGAGCTGGTTTGAACCACGTACGGCTAGCGAGGTTATCAGTTCGGTTGGAGAGGTGGTCGAAGTAGGGATAGTCTCTCGCACTTGAGCAGACTTTGAAGTGTGCATGACCAAGGACGAATGGGAGTACTCATGTTCCCTCTTAGTAGCACTGACTTTCGTGATTCCACTGGTGTCAATCTTGAAGCTGACCTTGATCTGAGGGACAACACAAGGAGTAGGAGGGATACTTGCGAGTGGGGATGTCAGTGTTGCGGGAGATGAGCGTAGCGAAGACTCTACCAGTCATCTCAATACCAAAGGTGAGTGAACTAACGTTGATGAGAATGACATCTTCGGTGTCTTTAATGGTTCACCAGACAGGATGCCACCTGGACGGCAGCACCGCAGGTAGCAACCTCATTGGGATTGATTCAGATACCCTTAGAAGACGCCCTGAAGTTGAGGTACTCCTTGAGGAGTTGCTGAAAGTTGCTAATGAGTCGATGGGGGTGGGGTGATCCCCGCAACCACCACTCGACCCTTTGCAGATGATCCCCAAACCCACTAGTTGCTAATGAGTCAATGGGGGCGAGGTGATCCCCACAACCACCACTCGACCCTTCGCAGATGATCCCCAAACCCACTAGTTGCTAATGAGTCAATGGGGGCGGGGTGATCCCTGCAACCACCACTCGACCCTTCACAGAAGATCACCGAACCCACTAGTTGCTAATGAGCCGATGGGGGCGGGGTGATCCCCACAACCACCACTCGACCCTTCACAGATGATCCCCAAACCCACTAGTTGCTAATGAGTCGATGGGGGCAGGGTGATCCCCGCAACCACCACTCGACCCTTCGCAGATGATTCCCGAAACCAGTAGTTGCTAATGAGCCGATGGGGGCGGGGTGATCCCGCAGCCACCACTCGACCCTTTGCAGATGATCCCTGAACCCACTAGTTGCTAATGAGTCGATGGGAGCGGGATGATCCCCGCAACTGCCATTCAACCCTTAGCAAATTAGTTATATATATATAAAGTAGTCAACAACTAAAGATTGGAGTCAGAAGTACCTTTATTTGTGTTGTGCGCGACGACATTACTGCGTGCAAAACGTTGTTAGATGCTTCAACTTTGGTGGGAGGAGGATCCAAGTTTTGTTGCGTGAATTTTGTTGTGAGACAGCGCATTCTGCCGACGCCAGGTGGCACTTCCCGAGTTCCAAGACGTTTGACATAATCATGGTCCATTGGAACGTCACTTGCTCCTGTTCCATCATGGTTGCAATTCGGTTGCAATGACATTTAAATCAGTCCCAATATGGCAGCATTGGAATGTGCCTTAAGGAATTTTCAACAGAATCAGTTGTTTGGTTGTTGTGGCGAGTCCAATGTCGAGTTGATAAATAGAGATCTTGCAGCTCAACCCCACATCACCGTAGAGCACAAGTGCCCATCCAACGTGACTCCAGTCATCAATCTCATCCCTATACCGTTCTATATCTCTAGACAACCATGTCTGACCCTGGCAACGCAATAGTCGCGGAAGGTGCTCCATCATCCCTGCCACATGCACGTATGGCCCCAGATGGCTCCCTACTTCAATCCACCCCAAGCAACCGAGGCCTCTCTGCGGCAAGCAAACAGCTCAAAATACATGGCGTTGGGTGTGCTTGTTTATTTGTCCACTACCGTGCTCGTCGAATCAAGACTGATTCCTGATACCAATCTAGTAAAGTGGCACTTACACCATGGGTGATGGAAGATGTCTGCAAAGCAAAGGAATGCGAGGCAGACGAAATGCTCAAGTACCTCTTGTGGCATGCTTCTAAGAAACTGAATGGGGCTTATACACTGGACGAGCATGTCCTATTGGACAGATGCCTCTCTGCCCATATGTAACGGGGAAGGTACAAAGAACAAAAAATTCCCGGCTTCTGATATCAGAGCTGCACTGACAGAATAGTAAGTATTGTGGCCTGTCTGGCGATATTGATCTTGGCATTCTTTGCTAACGTCTTATACCAGCATGAAGTGTACACTCGAGACTAATTTGTACGTGCCCTTTGTCAAGGCGTCCAACACTGCCCTCACATGTCTCAACGGCCTGAAGATCGATGGCATGCGTGAGTGGGGAAGCGATCAGGTACAGATGTTCTTTCAGTGCAACGATCCAAACGTTATCCCTCAAGATCACGCCGGGCATACTTCTGGACGCAAACCGAATGTCGTCATTCTTCCATTTATGAATGACTCCGACTATTTTGCAGAGGCTAGGTTGGGCCATTGGGATGACCATGTAGGGTCCCTCGACAGCAAGGCACCCATGCCAACCCACTGGAAGGATGTGCTCAGCGTCTTCGAGTTCAAGCGAGTCTCCTCCATGAACCCTCCTCCCGAGACATACTCCCTGTCAGAGTACAAAGCTCCCAAACGCAAGTTTTTGAAGATTGGCAAAGATGGAAAGGAGCTCGATGAAGGTCCTGCGAAGGAACCACAGCAGGTCCCTGTTTCTGAGCAAGCGAAACTCGCAGAACTGGCGCCGCGTAAGTGAAGGAACTGTACCCTTCAGAATCAGCTGATCATCCACCAAACAGCATGCAGATCAACTCGCAAGGCTACTCGCAGCAACACTCAAGCCAAATCCAGATCCAGTTTGAAATGCAGATCGGAGGCTGATTCCGACACTCGCTCGAGTAAGCGGACCAAGACCGAACAATCCGAGCCACATGCAACAGTTCAGACAGCATTCTATGCTGTGGAAATGCTGTCCGTCAATATTGCGGTCAAGTATGTCGTCAATTTCATTGTTATAGGTACACATTTTGTCTCGCAAGTAAGCAGATTATACTGAGTGCCTTTCAGGCGATGAGATTTGGATAAGGTATTACGACCGTCAAGGCCTCATTAGCGTGGGAGGGTTCAATTTCGTTCAAGATCTCCCTTGGTTTTTGGTGTTGTTGTACGTGCTCCAGCGATTCCAATTGGAGGACTGGGGTCGAAACACAGAATTCAAACCGACCCTAAAGGGGGACGACATCAAGTATCACACCGTCAAGGTTGATGGAAAGGAACTGACATTGGACAACGAGGAAAGAGTCACCCCATTTTGCCTTGGGGGACATGGGACGGATGTTATGGATGTCATCTGCGAAAAGCTCAAGCGGGAGAAGCCGGCGGACGAAATGGAAGGTGGCATGATTGCAAAACTTTATTGGGCAGAGGAGACGTGGGTCAGCGAGGAAGACATTTTGAAGCATGTCAAGCGAGTTGCTGAGCAAGACGAGGCCGTCCGAGGACACGTGCCGACCTTGCTCTTGTCGAAGAAGTTTACAGGTCTTTCTACGTCTACCGTCAGGAAGGCTCTTGGCCTCAAGGACCCCACCAAAGGCAGCCGCACGCTCTTCCTCCTCATATTTAAGAAGCTTTCGCCGATCAAAGAACTCCAGAACGACGAACTGTGGGACGCATGGCGTCAGTGCGTCTTGTGTATGTCTCCCTTTGTTCCTGCGACAGCTTGGCTCTGACAATCAATCTACTCCAGGTCATTACGTCCTCTGGAAGGCTGGGATTCATCATCGTGACGTCAGCTGTGAAAACTTGATGTACTATAGGTTCAAGGGCAAGGTGATCGGCGTCTTGAACGATTATGACCTTGCATCTTTGACGACTTCGAACAACCCTTTGGGTTACGAGCGGACGGGAATGATACCATTCATGGTGATCGATCTCCTTAATGCAAATACGCGGGATGGAAAAGTAGAGCACCTATATTGCCACGATATGGTGTCCTTCATCTGGGTGTTCGTCTGGATCTGCTTCCAGTATGAGGATGGCAAGTTGCGAGTCCAAGGACCGCTAGATGCATGGGCCAAAGTCGATGCCAGTGGATGTGCGGAGAAGAAAAAAAGTTTTCTGCTTACTGGTGAAGTGCCGCCTGACATGCACAACGAAAAATATGTTGTCGCTCTTGTGCATTTTCTTCACACAGAAGTAATCTCTCGCTATGGTATCCGGTTGGCCCTACGCGGTGCTAAGTCCCAGTTCGATGGGGATCTGTCGGATGCAACATTAGACGCTTCCCAAGTTGCGGGGTTACAGTGCCTTGCATAATAAACTGCAGTGCGTGTCAGTGCATGATCACGAAAAGCTGTATTTGTATTTGTTTGTTCTGCTTATTAATATGCAAAAAAGGTTGAAAAAACCTAGGGTTAGGTTTGGTAGCCTGTCACCAACCTGTCACGCTGTGTCGTCTTGTTCCACCATCAACATGGAGTTCCGAGTCATCATGATCTCTGCAATCTCAACACTTCTCTTGCAGTTCTTCAGTGAGTCGTAACTCTCATATCTCGGTTGCATGGAGCTACACCAGATAAGAACTAGTGTTTTTCAGACCCTTGCATTCTGATTCTGATACACGAGGCTGGCCCTTGCAGGAATAGTGCAAGTTTCCAATAGCAGGGACGAAGTTGGGCCATATCAGATGATGAACAACAATAGGGCATGTGCTGATATCCCCTTTTTACAGGTGCTTTTGGACAAACAAACTGCTATCACAAGTATAGTCCAAATGTTTGTGGCCCCGCTACAAGACGACATAGCGGGTTAGATCACTTCGGATCTCGAGGAGTTCTTGGATAAAAGGTAAGTACTACAGTTCTATCTCCTCACCCTTCCTGTTTCCTCACTCTTTAATTTTTCTCAGCTCAATGCTGCCGCCTTCAAGTCTGGCACAGTCTCCAACTCATGATGTACATCACCCTGATGGCGAAAATGCTAGCCGTCCGTCGGATGGCTGGCTGCGGAATCCTGCATGGATAGGTGGGTCATATCATATCATGAATTCATCTTCATATAACATTTTCAGATGGCGGTGTCAATCCTCCTTGCTTTTATATCTCTCACCAAGAGATAGAAGAGACTCGAGCCGTAGCATGCCAGCATGTGCCAGCGCCTCCTGTGCTGCTGCCACCACTGCCGCCTCATGATATGGTCACACCGCCTATGACTACTCAGGCTGGAGCTATCATCCCGGTGGTGTTGCCCCAGATAGAGACTGACGGGGGTCAGAATGGTAATAATTTATTGTTTATCTATATTCATGGCTGATCACACCTCTCAGTTCCTGTCAGTAATATGCCAGTCGGGCATCTCGTCTCTGCCACCATGGTGTATCTGAGCACAGAGAAGCCCACCAGCAGCCATGGCAAACCAACTGTCAAGAAGTTATGCACCACCAAATCTGACCAGATTTCGATAGATGATATTAGTCATGTTGACTTTGTCAAGGCGTTCCTTCAGATCCATGAGCTCACTGACCAATACAGCCCTGGTGTCCACTTCGGTCCGCAATTCAAGCTTTGGTGGACTGGCTCTAGGTAACAACAATAATAATATCATTTTTCAAAGTTAAATTTACTTGTTTTAGTGGTGGAAAGGCTGGAGCATCTACAATCGAGAATGATCACGACTTCAGTGGAGCTATGCTCTAATGTCAATCATACCCAGAGTTGTGAATCCAGCCAATAGCATCCTCTTCGGTCACTGACATGGCAGCTTGATGTATCAGCCATGGTTGTACTTGGGGCTGTGTAAAATCTGCCTCGTGACGATGAAGCCACTCTTTGATTGAATGAAAGGCTTGCTCGATTGGATTGAAATCTGGGGAATAAGGTGGGAGGTAAACAAGGCGAGCACCTGTGTTATATCATTTGTTAAGGTCCTTCGCACTGAGATCAGACTATCAGTAACATACCACATTCTCCTTCCACAATCTGTCGAACCTCTTCATCATGGTGGATGGATGCATTGTCAAGAACAACAACACTACGTGGTCCAGGGTATGGAGTTAACTTTGGGCCTAAGAAATATGAGTACAGAACAAAAGTAGCGGCAGGAGAATACATACTAGCTGCTGGTGGACAAATGTCAGGAAGCGTTCTTTATTGACAGAACCCTCAAATATATCAAGGGCGATAATTCCCTCTGTGCACAGTGCCGGAAGCACAGAATATCGTTGCCCACGAAGGAAAGTAGCACGTCGGACACATGCTCTGCCTAATGGTGACCACCCGCCATCTCGTTGATTGGTCCGATTATCAACACTTGACTCATCAATCCATACAAAGGACTCTTTTGGAATATCACCATATTCTGCCTGCCAAACTGCCCGCAGTTCCTCATTTCACTCGAGTGCTGATTTCGAAACTTGCTTGTGACTGAGTTGGATGCGGCGTAGGGTACATGAGAGTGTGGCAATGGAAACATCAACATTGTGAGCAGTGAACAAGCACTCCTGGATTTCATCGAGATAGAGAGATAGACGAGCATCAAGGATAGAAGTGATGTATGTGATGTCTTGTTGATCTAGTGCACGAGCCCGACCTCTTTGCCTCACAAATGGATTGTGAACATGGCCAAAGTCACGGTGGAGCTGCAAAACAGTATAGACAGTTCGCTCTGAGCATCCAGCCAACAATGCTATTTCTTGGACTGTCCTATTTTGTTGGTATCGCCATACAGCAATTCGTTCTTGTAGCTGTGAGGATAGGTGGGGAGCCATTTCGGGGTGTCACCTGTCACAAAAATCAAGGTTTATGCTGAATACAGTACAATATCTCATAGTAGATAGCATCATAACAGATAAGACCTGATAATAGATGCCCAGACCTGGGAACCACATCCGTTGTCACACACCAAAAGTGTTGGTGATGTGAGCATGAAGAACGGATGAAGAAGATACGACCCAAGCATGCGCCAAGTGCAGACGATGAGAACAGAACGTTGTTTTCATGCATCGCACTGACGAAGAAGACATACATCAAGTGCAGAAAGACGACTACAAGATCACTGCAGTCATCCTTCACACTGGAGGCAAGCGACACGGTCAAAGAAGAAAAGATTTTACCCATTACGCGTTCAACATTGCAACCTTACGGCATCCCGGCCAAGATCCCGCTGATCCAATCTTCTCTCCCAAAATAGAGGATCTTCGCTTCGCTCAACGTAGAAGGCGGCAAACCTTAAGCGCCCATGCCAGCATACATGCATGTTTTTCATTTGCCGTTCATTTGCCATTCATTTGCCATCCAACTTCTTTGCCATCACACCTGCCATCACCATTCGCTTCCCATCACACTATCACACCAATATGTCATCATTGCCATCAAGCGCTTCCTGGATACACGAGTTCGCTCAATCTAATGGTTATGCACATGCCATCGGCCAGCCACTTGACAACCAGTCAACGCCAGCATGGCTTATCACGTCATTTTCCCCTGCCATACCATTCCCTGTTCACACAGGGCGAAAACTCATCATTCAGAGCTCAACTGAAATGTGCATCTATTTTGGCTCTATCAAGTCAGTCATACGGCTTGATCAAAGACATATCATCCTCCACATTGTCCCTCTCCACTCAGCATATGGAGAATTCCTTCCTCCATCCTGCACCGTCTACATCCCTCACTCTCTCATCCAGTTGTCCAAATTTCGCCAGTTGCAATATTCCCTCCTTTCATCATGGCAGCCAGACAACTCGCACGAACTCTCAGACTCTATTCAACCTGTATGCTCTCCCACACCTTCTGTTCAGCAGAGACAGGACGAATCCCCTTCACCAATCATCTTCCTCAATCTCAGTTCCACTCCTTCGCTTTGATTAAGTGCTCAGTCATTGCACGTTCACAGAGGAGCTGGAACTGTACAAAGGGACACCAGAGTTCATGCACACAGGAGACATAGGATGTTCATGGGACGCTCATGGGACACTACTGGGATACTGATGACATCATCGTGTCTATGGCAACACAGCTTGGCCTGCTTAGTCATCCACCCTGCCTTGCTCAGTCAGCACTTCATCATCCGCTCACTCATCCTCCATCATGCTCTATCATCCATCCCCTCTCTTACTCATCCGCTTCATCAGCACACACACAGCATGACTACATCATCCTTACTCAGCCTCTCCTTGATTACTCAGGAGCTCCACTTTGCTTACTCAGAAGCATAGCCATGCATAGTCATGCACAGTCAAGCTGACTAATTTCTCTCCTTTGCTTACTAATATTCTTCTCTTTATTACTCATCACTCTCTTTCACTGCCATTGGTACGCATGAGCGTACAAAGTCTCCAGTAGTATATAAACCTACCTACTTTCCCTGTAAATAGTCAGTCACTCTCTGATAGTCACTCCCAATTCAAGTTCAAGTTCAATCTCAAGTCTAGCCTCAGTGTAGGCTTCGTCTATTCGTCATTTGAAGTCAAGAGGACTTCACCCCTATTCCACGCTTACGTCATCGTCATCTGAAGTTTAGAGGAATTCACCCCTATCCATCTACGCTTACATCGTCATCATCTGAAGTCAAGAAGACTTCACCACTACCCATCCCTCACCCTACTCCTCGACCAGGAATATCTTTACCACCCCGAACAACCAGCCACCGGCCGTTCAACGACAGTTCCGCTAGGGTCTGGGCTGTTGGTTTGTGGTTTTCAACATAGATCCTCAGCGCGATTCACACCGTCCCTGCCAAATTATCCATAAAACATCATATTAGATAATAGATGCTGATTTGGGGGGGTTATCCACTATCATATTAGCATGATTGGGGGGGTTCCAGCATAAGTTTGACCTAGCTATACCAAACTTAGCATCAGATGTGTCAGCATAACAACCCACATCCGGAAGGCGGCTTCGAGCCCCCCTCAATGAAGGGCAAGTGGAGAGAATCAGTAAGAAGGAAAGAAATATTTGCAGCATGTATCATGACATATGATTGAAATATTATATATTAGCTTTATCCATGTCCTCCATGAGGCTCTCAGGTAGAACGCGATGCCCCCAATACTTCTTCAATGCCAAGCAGCCTGTTTTCCTGACAATCCCTTTGAATAAGCATCCATAAATCAACAGGAACGTGTTGCGAACCTATACCACCATAAATATGAGTAAAGAAAATTGCAGTGTATAACTTGAATGCACTGGCACACACCTTCACATAGTGATCAGCTGAAGTTGGCAATGCACTGGAGCGTCGATGCCTTTCATTTTGGCATGTCAAGAAATGAAGTTGCATGTGTCCATTTTGGGAATTATGTAGTCAGGTAATTTTTTTAGGTGGGCTCGACACCAAAATTTGCACTACTTATTCTATACAACCAGTTCAAAGGATCTACGAAGAGGAGGACCTTAAGTAACATGAATGCAACATTATCCTCTTGCCAGAAACATTATTCTTGTCCTGTACAACAAGTAGATAGCTTTTTAAGTGAATATCACGAAATGTAATACTTTGTCACGCGAGGTTGGAGGACTCTGGCTAGTGTGACATTGTCGCCCACTGCACATTGCACAGCATCACATGATGTCACATAATGTGACAATATTGTCATGGATATAACCTCGTACTATCGTTGTGCTGGAGTTGCAACATTTTGGCAAGTTTTGTAAATAACTCACTTGTTACTGCGAAGTTAGAGAGAGAAAAAATATGCAGCTCTGGGGAAATGAGCATAGAACAAGATCCAGTAGATAGAACAATGAACGAAGGGGAAGTGATTCTGCCAGAGAGATGCCGGCGCAAAGCGTGGAAAAGAGGACAGAGTTGCAAAATCTCTCCCAGTGTAAATGCACGGTGTCACACTATGTCACAGAGGCAAATTGGAACCCCGAGACGGCCGTTTGGCGCTGAGCGCTGCACTGCTGAAGTGGAGACAAAGCGGAGATGTGATCTGTGGCCTGCCGATGCCAGCCGAGTACTCAAATAGGATGCTCTGCTCAAAGTTGTCACACTTGAGTGAGTTCTGACTGTCATGCTTGCATTGTCGATAACAACAGCAACTCTGTTGTAAACTCCCCAGAAAAAATGGAGGAGATGGATAATAGTATATAGTACCTCAGTACAAAATAGCAATTTTTTATGTTATGATCTGCATCATCCCCTGACCACTTTGCATGGAAAACACTGGTTTTGGGTGATAGATTCGAGGCCGAGCATGCAACCACAGAATTTTTTGGTTTAAAAAAAATACAGAGCCATCAATCTATTATACAATGACCTACATCCAGCTGTAATAGGCTTCAATCGTGATGTTGTGTGTGCTACGAGGCATTTTGCAACTCTGTCCCATTTTGCAACACCGGCACAACGATAGTAGTGGATGCCATGGGGTGGGGACGGACACCATCTGTTATGAGATATTGTACTGTATTCTGCAAATTACAAATACAACCACACAAGCTCTGTAAATACTCGCGTATTGTCATACTGCAGTTTATTATGCAAGGCACTAGTGGTGTTCAAAGTTGGCTCAGATGGCTCAGACGCCACCCAAAAACTTTTAGGTTTGTGCGGTACACCGCACAGATTTCCCATGAGGCAGATTCAAGCGGAGTTTTAAAGATGTCTCCCATTCGTCCATGTGCAAGACGCTCTGCACGACTACAAGCATACTTGAAATCCACTATGGCTTCAAGTACACCCCATCCGTCATCTAGCAAGAGGAAGCAAAATATGCCTGTCACCCAGCCGACAAGTTCTCTAACTCAGTCTCACAAAACGGCTGCCAGGACAGCAGGTGCAGCCAAACGTGCTGTTCCCAGCGACACGACATCCAACAATCAAGGTGCACAAAGCTCGAGCCCTGTGGATCCCAATCCTGGAATCAAAAATGTCTACTGGGAACCTCATCCCCATCTTACTGACAACCTGCTCGCTTGGCTCCTTGATCACCCTGCTGATCGTACCATCCTATTCTATGACAAGAGCAATCGCACCTTGTCGGAGAATTCTACTTCCCCATCAAGAGCCTCTGGAACCAACAAGAAGGAAATCCATGCCGTTATCGCACAGTACTTGTTCAAGGATGATACCACGTATGGGAGCGCATATGCCATTCAACCCGATAAATTTGCAACCGCCATAGCAAGCCGTCTCGCATCGTAAGGACCTCTCATTTAGTCTATTTTATATGCTGCTTACACTTCACATTAGATTAAAGGACAAGTATCGCACTCAGCTAGGCAGGCTCAAGTCAACAGGTGCTGGTGTCGCACCTAGTGATCCAAAGGCCCAAAACCTCATGCGTAAGTCCCCCTACCTACTAATCAGTGAATTTCCTCACTAACAACTCATACAGAGTCAATTTTGCAGGCGTTTCCCCATTTTCATGAATGTCATAACATGTGGAGCGGCAACCCGTCATACGATTCAAAGCCATTCAATGGTGGTCCATCGGTCGACCGCACTGAAGATTTCCTATCCCTCATCAAACGTGGCAGTGGAGACAGTACAGCACGCCCACATCCTCGGAGTCAAGCACCCCAGTTGCCTGCCACCAAAGATCTCCCTGACGACGATACTGAGATGCCTGATTTGAACCCCAACCCGCTTTCTCCAGGCCAGGAGAATCCCCCATCCAACGACGATATCGGTGCTCAGGCTGGTGATGATGGCACATCAGCCATGGACCCTGACGTGGGGATGGACTGCGATGTCCTTCCAGATGTTCCAATAGGTGAAGACAAGGAGGACGAGGAGGAGGAGGAGGAGGACAGTGAACGGATGGATGTTGAAGAAGACAACGAAGGTCCTGGGTTTCATGACTTCTCCCCAGTCCAGGGTACTCAGCGAGGTGCAGGACACCTATCAAGGTCTTCTCACAGCCAGGTAAGCTCCTACTGGTTCAATACCAGTTTGGTGTTGACGAATTCATGTATCTTAACATGGCCACTTCACAGGTTGGGCCAATCCGCTTCCCAGCTAAGCCACGAACTCCATCATATGATGCTCGGACTGCTTTTCGACCGACTCCATATAGTCGTCCCCCATCGTCGGTCTCTTCCATGACCTCGTCCTTATCACGCACTAGTCAACGCAAGCAGCAGGCCACGCCACCATCCCACTCCTCCCAGACCAGCTCAACCAAAGGGAAAAGCGCCATTGAACAGATGAAGGACAACTTCCAGGAACGCCTTCAAGCCGTCAATGATGATGCAAATGATGTGAAAGTGTCAAGTCGCGCCCTTCGATCCGAACGTTACATTGCGAAGTTGAACTATCACATGCGGGAGAGGGAAATAAATTACCTCGAGACGGAGCGTACTCAAGCAAAAGTGGAGATGGAGGAAGCCCATCGTCGTCAGCTGGAGATCAGAAAGTCTGACATTGAGCTTCAGAAGGCAGATGCTGAGGTGCTTGAGCAGGGAGGCTGAGCTATTTCGCCTCAAGCTTCGCTATGCAGAAGTCAGTGCCTCGGGTCCTGTGGCGGGTCCCTCTGGTAGTGCTGTAGCTGCCAGCTCTTCTGGAATGCGGTTCACCAATTCTCCCTCAGTCCCCCCTTCTGTTTAATTCATCCATGCTTTTCTATGTCTCCCCTGTCCCCCGTCCCCTGTCCCCCCGTCCCCCTGCTTTCTTGGGTCTTCATTTCTTCTCTGAACTGTATGCTGTCGTCGCTCCCACCCTAAGGCCTCATGGTATGGTCAGATGGGTGTGTATTCCTAGTCATATCATGTTGTATCTCACTACGTGTCTGAATTACATGTGTCGGAGTTATGGTGTGCCATCACAGGTCCCTTTCTAGAAACGGAGGCCACGTTCGCGAAACAGCTTCTCCATCAAATGTACACGAAACTTCTGACCTGGTGTCCCTTGAGGGGGATCCGCATAGGCCACGATGTTTTCATCGTCATCTAACCCCCCCCCCTCTGCTATAGCCCACTCTATCGTTCCTGCCATCACCATGCGGCGCCTCTCTTCAAAGTGGATGATCATGTTGTGTAGGATCAAGCAGCATATGGTCCAATAGACCGCTATGTGTATGTCTCCTTCTGTTTGCATCTTCAACTGAAGCTCACAGAGTGACTGAAAACGTCCTTTCAAAGCTGCGAATGCATGCTCAACACGGACGCGGACCTAAAGGAGTTTAAAGCTAGACAACAAGGAATTTTATGGCAAGTACTCACCTTTGACAAGTAACGATTATATGTGTTTTGCTTTCGACTTAACCTCCCTTTCTTAGGCTTCTTGAAGGGTACAACGCACCACGTTTCCGTGGGATAAGCGGTGTCAGCCCACGCCCAGTGCTTGTTGGGAATCAAAGTAGAGTTACGCTTCGCAATTCTCGTACCCTTGAAGGCATATGCGTCATGAATGCTACCTGGATTGCCAAGTCCATAGTCGACAATCATGAGGTTATGGGGCATGATGACAAGCTGCTACTGGTAAGCATGCTAATTAATGAAGTATGAATGCTGACTACCCACCTGACAATTCAGAGAATAATTCGACTTCCTGTTATGTGGGTTGTCGTAAGACAAGCCTCGCTAACAAATGAAGGATTCTCACGTAAGTCCGGATGAGGGACACGTGAGGTCTATCCAAGAATAGTACGTCCGCTCGAAGAGTGGGACGTCAACGACTCAGAGGCTGGAGTACAGACGACTGATAGTCAGACAGGTTATGAATGACAACGTAGAATAGCTTGAGGGAAAGTACATGGTGTCTACTGGTTTATATACGCGGTAGTCTAAGACGGATATAATGGGAGAACAATGGGGCGCCATTGTTCGACGCGTAAGTAGAACAAAAGGAGAACCGACACACTGGTAGCCATTGTGAACTAAAGATGGAGAACAATGGGGTGATGGGATCGTTGACTGTAAATGAGTCGAAAGTCAACGATCTAAAAATACATGTAAGTAATCTTATCTCTAAAGGCGCTTAGGAGATAAGATAGATGCGACGTTGAAACGAAAGAGAAAAACCGTAACACTTCCTGTCGAAGAACGTTTCTCCATATATCCCTGGTTTTGCAAACAGTTTGATAGCTGACCCATCAGCTGCGAACACTCCATTTCTCCATGAGCGGCACGAACATGACTCGGTGAATTCTCGTGCGCACCGCATAGCAGCTGAGTGTTTTGATGGGATATAAATGAATTCGTCATGTTGATCAAGGATCGCAGCCATAACGCGGTTGGTGCAGTTGATCACTGTGCCTACACTGACACCTGCCCACTGGGCAATGTCGTCGGGAGTGCATGCATTGCCATAGTGTCCTGCGCGGTTCAGGAAGATCGCAAGTTGAATCGCGATGGGAAGTTGTTTATTATGTGACCGATTCTGAAAGATTGGATGATCGCTGATCTGATCCAAGATGTCATCGAAGATCAGTGGATGAACACGGAGTTTCTTTTGAAACAAGCCTGGGCGATGTTCTGCCCAATGTGCGAGGAGGTGTAGCTGCGGTGCACGCATGGGAGGTTCGCCAGGTTTCTCAAGTACACGCGCCTTCTCAACCTCATCACGAAGTGCCTCGATGGCTCCTAATAGATGCAGATAACGTGCTTCCTCCAGCTGAGAGCTTGACGTCGAGTCGTCAGAGGGATTAGAGTTGGACTCAGAGTCAAGGTCGGAAAAAAATGGGGAGAGAGGCGAGGGGGGTGAAATCGGGGACGACGATCGTGACTCATCTATCCAATCGTCTGAATCGTCATCTGATGGTGAGCTGCTCTCCATATCCGTATCATCACAATTTAAAATGAGCTGATACCGGGCATTTGCAACTTCGAGAGCCGTATCATCAAGAATTTGGAGGAATTCTTGCCGGACAGATTTGCGGGGCATAACTAAACAAGGGGGGAGGATGTGTTGGTACTTGTTAGAGGCTACGACTACCTTAAATCTATCTACATTGAACTTCGTCGCGGAAAAGCATCCTTGTATATTTAGAAAAGAGGTTACAAAGTTCAGTGTGTCGGAGCTTGAACCTTGCCGCAATCCTCAACTCCTAACCCACCTAGATTAGGGTTTAGAGCACTCATCTGAGTTGTCTGAGCCAACTCTGAACGCCACTACTGTAAAGCAGAAAATCGAGCAACTCGAAATGGATGTTATCGAACAATCTGACGATGCTGTGTTCCGAAAATTTGCAGGGAAGATTGGCATCAATACAACTAACTTATCATAGATGTTGTGTCGAGGGTTAGGTGATTGTAATCAGATGACGAGTAGTACTCAAGCCTATCGGGTACTATTTCAAACCAATGTGGACTCTCCGTGATGTTTTTATGTACTGTATCTGTCCATATCCTTTCGACTCGGAAGCATGTGCATGTTTGGACTGCAATGCTAACGTCACGCGTGATTAACCCCACAGTCTTTCTCCCCTCTAACGTTCAAGTTCGTTGCCGTGAGATCCTACAAGTTACTGGTTCCTCTCAATTCAACCCATCACCACAGAGCACTAGTGGCCAGTGGCATTCGACGCGACTCCAGTCATCAATCTAATCCCTATACTCTTCTATATCTCTACAGGACCATGTTTGATCCCGGCGACGCAGCAATCGCGGCAGGTGCCATATCTTCCCCGCCACGCATAGCTCAAGACAGGACCGGAACCATGCGCAGGGACCGTGGCCTTGCTGCGATGAGCAAACCACTCGACATTCATGGCATTTGCCAGTGGGGTCGAAGGACAGCCTGCAAACCGCAGATAAAGGGGGACAACATTAAATGTCACACCCTCAGGTCCGTTGGACAGGAACTGATATTGGATAACGAGAGGAGACCCACTCTGTTCCAAGCCGGGCTGCCAGTGGAGGGATGCGGAACGGATGTTGTGGACGTCACCTCCGAAAAGTGGGAGAAGCTGGGGTGTGGAACGGAAGGTAGCATGGTTGCAAAAACTTATTGCGCAGAGGAGGCACAGGTCCGCGAGGACCACATTCAAGGACATGTTCCAGATTTGCTCTTGTCGAAGCAGGTTGCGGTTTCCACGTCTAGCATCGGGAAGGCTCTCGGCTTCAAGGACCCCGCCGAAGGCAGCTGCACACTCTTCCTCGTATTTAAAAAGCTTTCACAGATCAATGAACTCCAGAACGACGAACTGTGGGACGCATGGCGTCAATGTGTCTTGTGTAAGTATCGCTTCGTTCCTGCACCCCTTGGTTGTGACAATCGATCTACTCTAGGTCATTACGTCCTCTGGAAGGCCGGGATCCATCATCGTGACATCAGCTGCGAAAACCTGATGTACTATAGGTTCAACGCCAAGGTGATCGGTGTTTTGAACGATTATGACCTTGCGCCTTTGACGAGCTCGGAAAACCCTTTGGGTTACGAGAGGACCGGAACGATACCGTTCATGGCGATCGATCTCCTCGACGCAAATGGCCAGGATGGCGCAGTGCGGCACCTATATCGCCACGATATGGAATCTTTCATCTGGGTGTTCATATGGATTTCCATCCAGTACAGGGATCATAAGTTGCGAGACCGAGGACCCCTAGCTGCATGGGCCAAACTCGATGCCAGTGGATGTGCGGGCAAGAAAAGCCATTTTCTGTCCGCCTCTCAAGTGCCTCTCGATACTCCCCAGGCCATTCATGTTCTCGCTGTCGTGCATTTCCTTGCTAAGCGACACGCTGCTCGTGATGACAGGAAGGGCGACTTGTATTTTACTGAGACAGAGCTCCGTGACGGTCTGGAAAAATCGTCATTAGGGACTTCTCAAATTGCGGAGTTAAAGCAGAAAATCGAGCAACTCAATATTGCCCTTGTAGAACAATCTGACGGTGCTGTGTTTAGAGAATTTGCAGGGAAGATCGGCTTCAATACAACTAACATTGGTGCCGTTGTCACGGCGTTGTGTCGAGGGTTAGATGATTGTACTGTAACCAGAGGACAAGTAGTGCTACTGCCTGTCGAGTATTTCAAACCAATGTAACCTGTCCGTGATGTTTTTATGTATGTACCACTTTATCCAACGAACCACTCAACCCTCAACGAATCCAGGGAGAAAATAGGCCCCCGGAAGCTCCCTCATATGTCTGTCCGGCCATACCATCGATTTTCGGTCCCAAATCTGCTATCTTTCGAGGCTAAAATCTGCTATTCCGGACAGACATGTCACGTGTCACATAATAACGCGTGTGACTTCGTGTGATTCTACGCCAAATTGTGACATCGCGAGTCACAACAATAAGCAAGGAGGAATAAGCAAGGAGGACGTAGCTACACATTCGCGTTATCCTACCTAATACGACGAAAAACATAAGAGTTAGATAATTGTCATTTTCCCGCCCGAAATCCTGATCTTCGCAAGCTTCTGTTTCACGGGTGGTCTCGTAAGACTGAGCCAATGCTTTGTGGCTTCAGTTGTGAGTCGAAGGGCGCGTGGATTGGACCCAACGAGTGCCCGTTTGCCGACGTGATATAGGATATTGCTGATTGGAGCGTGCGTATGAAGGTGGTAGGTGTGGTGGAACTTTGTGAAAGTTGGTCTCGAATCCGCGGAATCGTCATCTTCGTACACGGCACCATCAAGACTGGTGCTTTCCTTGATAACAGAAGATAGTAGAATGAATCAGAAAGACTCGGGGCGCCGACAAACAAAACGTCAAGACAATAGTAGACTCACTTCGGATAAGGGTAAATACACCAAAAGCGAAAGAAACGAGAGATTCGAAAAGGATTCCGATGAATCAATTGAACCGTACCGGCTGTTTGTTCCCTTTTTGTAGATGTCGAGCACCTCGCCGATATAAAACCGGGCTGTGCTGCGAACAATGACGAGTGAACGTCGCTCCAGTGGGAAGAGTTTTGACACGTTCTTCGTCTGTAGGTTGGGTAGTTCTGCCAGCGGAGGGCAGTCAGTATATGTCACATGCTAACTAGAGTCCGGCAGACCTTGGGGCATGATAAGCTGCGCTATGGCTCTTGCAGCACTCTGCCAATGTAATTCCCTCGCTTTCCTGGCCTGTATAAATGCACTGTCGAGGGCTTGTGCTATGCGAACACAATGTGAAGCTTCTTGAACAGTCATCTTCGAGTCCTTGTTGACACTGCTGAGGGTCTTGTGCAGAGCGAACTTCGGGTCCAGCAGAACGACCCTCTCTGAGCGAACCGTGGCCTTCGACTCGTGCGACAGCCGTGACTTCAGCATGAGGGCAACAGAGGCCTTGCCGTTTTCGTCCAGTATGGTACTTTTCACGACAAGAGCATGACCGGTCTCTGAAGTACAAGGACTTGGAGATGGTTCAGCCTGGACTTGGACCGCAGCCGAAATGGATGGAGTGGACCCTGACGTCATGATTACTGCAGCCTCAGCAATGCCTGCTTCAAGGTCATCACGGAGCGACGACAATGTCGCAACTTCGAACGCTGCTTGTGCTGGGTCTGACTCAGGGCTTGCGGGGCCTTCCTCTTCTGGGTCGTCACCTGATTCATCTGCGGAGTCCATTGCACTTTGCTCCTCCTCTGGGTCATCAGATCCAGTAGCCGACTTCCTCAAGCGCTTTGACTTTGGTACCGGTGCTCCCAGTGGAGCTAGAGCAAGAGGATGCCCATCTCGCAAAGCTGGAACTCGGATTCGAAGGATGTCTTTGCAAATCTGTGCCGCTTCACGATATGCAACCTCGATGATTGCATTCAGGTCTTGTGATGTAAGGTTGGCACGAAGTTTGCGGAGGTGCGTGGCAGTGAGAGGGTACGGGTCGTAGTCGAAGGAATATCCTGCTGCAGATTCTTTTTCCCGAACTTCACGAAAATCTCTGTTCAACAACAGCTTCTGCCGGACCATGACATTCTGCACCATTTTGAGCAGCTCAGCATAGGCAAAATTCGGAAGAAACGTCCTTGCGAGCCCAAAAAAGTGTTCAACAAACTCTGTGCCCAGGAGCCAAGGGCAGAATGGATGATTGGGGTACCACTTTGAGTATGCAAGCGCAAGTAGTACGAGGGAATCACAGAGTCGGTTGAAGATATGAAAACTGTTGGGAGAGATGAAGGATCGCGTTGTTGAGTACAAGTCCGGAAACTCCGTCGTCAAACGGAGGATGTGTTGGTGAATAATGTGAAGCCATAGGCGAGCCCTCATTACAGCTAAAACACGGTTGGTCGTGCTCATGCTGCGACTCAACCACGCCTCGAATAGTGTACCTATTGAGATGAAAATGAGACTTAAACTTACAAAGAATTGACTGGAAGCGCGTACCAAATATGAACAGCCAAACAAAGAGTCCCTCAAATCCGTTGCGGATTGTAGGCTCTCCTTCCGACTTCTCGCATGTCGCATCGAGAGCGGTATATGCATACAACCGACGTGCGGCACCGTCATCTTGCTTATCGACATTCTCCACGTCACGCAACATGAGGCCTGAGCCATGAATCTCGTACAGATTGACAAGGGAGCGGTTGACGATGTAACCAACTCCAAGGCTTGCCGTATGAGTTCCATGCTGCGGCTGGTTCCGAGACGTCTTGCGAGCATGTGGAGGATCAGTGATTGACACTAGTGGCCCAGTGTTTTTGAAGACAGGAGCACGCAGATGGATCCCATAGAGCGGATAGTCGTAGGTAAGTGGGGTGCACTCGGAAGCCTCCTTGTCCATCATGCTCTGCGCAGAAAGTTCAGATGCGGCCCCATCAGCCGCAAATGATACAACAGGAAGATGGAGCTGTGCGGCCATCTTCAATAATACGAGCTTTTGGTTATGAATTTCTGTCGCCGTGTCTTTCCCGATGGTCGGAATAAGAGCTACGACAAGTGGTGGGGTTTGCGGGATTGCGGGCTAAGCAGGCATTGAGGGGACGCACTTGGTAGTTATACTAGTAGAAGCACATACCTTAATAATGATTGCGCGAACCTGACTCGCTATTGCCTTGGCATCCTTAACTTTTTTGATGACATTCTCGATGTCATCTCCATCGTCCACTTCACACTCATTCAAGGGCAGCACAGATCCAATGATGTGGCTCCCGTAGTCGTTTGAGTATGTGAGACGTGGCCGGACCTTGGTACAGTCACCACCAACTGCAACAGGCCCACAGTACTTGATTGCATCGACGAACCGCTTTACACGAGCAACATTTTCAAAGACAAGCTCTGGATTGGACAAAGCGTCCTCAGAATTTGCGACAAGCGTCCTAGAACAACCCAGTTAGAAACTCACTTGCCACATTAGTAGGGAAGATGGCACCTTAAAGTTCGTATGCTGGGGCCACCAATTTGCGTCTGCAGGATGCCATATTGGCGAGCTGAGTTCCCGCCATGGCCACGCATAAGGATCATGAAATTGCGGAAGTTTTCATTGTACCGGACACCATACTTGAGGTTTGGATTTGATGAATTGTTGCGACAAACTTTGTCCTCAAATACCTTGCAAATATCACGGAATGTCTCATGCTTTGATAACTTGCCTTGTTGGGCTGCGCGATAGAGAGCAAGGAAACAGTCTGTCCCATTGTCGCCATCTTTTGAATTCAAGCGTTGGTATATGTCAAAGACCAGGGGGTCGTGAAGTGCTGCATTCATAGTTCGGGCTTCGGAGCTGGAGAGGCTGAGAGGGGTGAATTTCTCACGCTGCACGAGTTTGTCGTGTTGCTGTGCTGAGTCCAATTTTGTTTCCGCTGCTTTCTGTCAAACCCCACATCATGTCAATCAGTAAAAGTCGATCCCTAGCTTGAAATCATACCCTTCGAACGGATCGCTTGAAAGACTCGTCATCCATTACTGCCCTGCAAGCCTTGCAAATGCGCTCTGGATCCTCTGTTCTTCCTTCACATCGCACCGCACGAACCATCTCATTTGTGTAGTCCACCTCCCATCGAGCAAAGGCACGCAATGTAGCATCAAATATCCTCTTCTCTGGTTCCGTCCACTTTCGTTCTTCTATGTTCTCGTTTGACTCTTCTGGTCCTTCGGCAGCACGAATCATAGGCATTGACCTGTCCAGATCCTTCAAATCATGGAATGGTTTGTATGGGAACAAGCAACGGGCTGCATGGGCTCGAAACTCAGGTGAGATTCCTCCCAGAGTACGAGTTCGTGTACGCTGTATGTATTCACTGTACTGATTGCCTCTGATTTGCTGACAGATATTGCCGCTTTCAACAGAGGCGGTTGACTCTGACCTGGAGGTGGCAGACGTGGCACTGGCACTGGGAGGCTCAGGTGCTCCCCTTTTGGTAAAGAAGTTCGTGATTGAGGGAGTCTTGACCAACGACGTCAGTATCCTGCATATAGTAGTACTAATATCATGCAATGACTCACTACATTTATCTTCTTCGTTGCACAGGAGACATGACCTGAGCTCGAGCTGCCAAGTTTAGGTGACAATAGTGTCGGTGCAGTGTCTGCTGGTTGTGCCTGCACGCCTGATTTGACGAGGAAGTGAGATATGAGGGCATTCCCTTTCGGCTTTGCCTTCAGTGTACTGTAAGTCTGTGGCAATGTACACCGGTACTGTGAGGTACTTACCAGAGTTTTAGATGCAGTCTTGGTACGTATGTGGACTATCTTGACACCTGTAATCTGTGGGCACTTCCTACGGTGTTTTAGCCACTCGCCGTCACCATATATGGTACGTGGATGTAACTTGACGATATTCTTGCAGCCATTGCATTGCACGCTGTGGGGCATGACATTGGTGCACAACGCATCTTCTTCAAGCTGCCTTCGACGTTCCATTTCCGTCCTCCTTGGAGCACGACCACCTGAGTCTGAGGCTGCTTTTGATCGCTTGTGGTGAGCGTCCTCTTTGTCTGTGTCATCTTCCTCGCTTTGGGTACCAGTAGACCAACTTCGCTTTCTTCTAGTATCCCCTCTATTTGCATTGAGCAACTTGATGTCCATCTTGGCTGTGCCGTCGGGCCTGTCTTCGAGGCTAGTAGGATCATCAGGTGTTGTTGGAGGTTGTGGTTCATTTGACTGTAGGTTCGGGGGCCTGCCCAAGAAGTCACCGTCGCATATGATAGGTTCTGTGTGTTCGTCGGGTTCCATGGTAGGAATTGTCTCCCTGATAATCCTTCAATAAATATGATCAGATGCTTCAAGTAATAGGTCAATGACAAAGAATATCTTCACGGTAAGTCAATCAGAAGCGTCAAAACCTTCCTCCGCATCCCATCCTTCTGATTATCTCCGACAAGCTCAAGTGAGTGTCGCATCACATATGTTTGCATGGCCATCATTGTAAACAAGCCGCAGGACCAGTCGTCCATTTGTCGTTGATGTACAGATGGTGTCGTGAGCACCCGCTTCCAAGATAGAACATTTTTCAGGATGTCGGGTCTTCCAAGGTAATCCAGAATAGCTTGAATAATCTTTCGAAGTAGCTGACGGTGCTTAGGATTCAGGTGGATGTTGCTTCCTAGGGGTAGGAGACTTACTGGCATTGCCCAGGACTCCGAATGTTGCGCTGGAATGCTATCAAACATTCCCAACTCATGGGTACCAAGATCGGCCCAGGTTAAGACCCAATGCGATGGGGTGCCTCCACACAGGGGTATGACCCATCTTGGCTGCGATAACAGTTCCTTGGGTGACATGGAAGTACACTGGAATGTGGTGAGTGTCAGTTTGATACTACACGCAACTTGGGGGAGTGGCTCCTGGTAACTTACAGCTGCTAAAATATGTTCTCGCAAGGTTCCATAGCCGGAGGGAGCGGTCCCTCTTATGACAATAGGGGCGAGGTAGGAGGACAATATGGCATAGTCTGCTGTGTGGTCATCTTTTTGTCGAAGGATAGCGCCAAATGCATTAATGACTGCACCAGGCATTTTCTGGCCTTCGACAGCAAGACATTGGAGGTCGCTATAGATAATATCTATGTTCTGAATGCGTCGAACTTGATAAGGAGCATTGTGGGGAAGAGTAACTTCCATCTTGTAGAGTATCACAGAGTCACGTAAAAAATCTTGTCGTAAGGCAAAGTTTAGAGGTCCTATGTTGCCCATTTCGGTGGGCCGGGCTGTCAATATTGACCTGACAGGCCGGCCTCCGGCCGGTCTCAAATCTGCTATGCCGGACAAACCTAAGCTCTATCTAAGTCCCAAATCTGCTATGTCCGGACAAACATATTGCCATTTTTGGGCCTCAAATCTGCTATCTGCCGGACAGACATATGGGGGAGCTTCCGGGGGCCTGAGAAAATCCAATGCCCAGACGCAGAGCGAGTGCCCCTTCAACTCCACGTGACCTTCTTTTCCTCCCTTCCACTGCCAGTGGTTGTCCATCAATGCATCACCGGTGCATCACCCGTCACTTGAAGCAGCGAATGCCAACACCCAACCTCCCTCCAGCTCGAACACTGCCGTCATTGCAGCCACGGATGACCTGGTTGCCATCGCGCAGAAACGGACTGTGCCTACTACGAGACCCGTACGACCGCGCAGCACCATCGGCGGCGCTGCGGGCAATGGTGGTATTGGGAGCCTCTAACGTGCCAGTACGCATTCCTCGTCGTATCATAGAGTCGATCCATGTCCATCTGTTGTGTCTTAGGATGTACAAAAACCCAGACGGTGCGGGGACCATGACATCTGGTGGTACGGAGTCCATCGTCATGGCTGTCAAGACCTACAGGAACTGGGCAAGAGCCGTCAAGGGTATCACGGAACCTGAGATGTGAGTGCCGTACATATTCTCACCACAATCATGCTGACTTTTCTGTACAGGATTATCCCTACAACTGCCCACGCTGCATTTGACAAAGGCGCAGCTTACGTGGGTGTCAAGGTAACGTGGTCCCCGTTGACCCCTTAACGCGTAAGGTGAATTTGGAGCGTGCACGTAGAGCAATGTCAGTCATTGGTTTCCTTGCCACAATATCATACATGCATGCTAATTTCCTTCTCCCCAGAAATTGCAACACGATCATGGCAAGCTATCTTCCTTTTCATGCGAGGGATGACGGAGCAACTTCTCCTTCCATGGCTCGTGGGCTCGGCAATCAACTTCCCAGATGGCAATCAGGGCGATATAGTATCACTGGACGAACTCGCTGCAAAGTACAACATCGGTCTGCACGTCGATTGCTGTCGATTGCTGTCTCGGCTCGTTCATCGTACCCTTCCTCGAACAACCGGCCTAGCGGGTGGAGAAGACGGAGGGTCCCGATACAAATTGTATCCATTCGACTTCGGAGTGCGCGGGGTAACGAGTATAAGTTGCGATACGCACAAGGTGCGCCGGCTTCTCTTTTGCAAGCTTCGAGACATGAAATGTTCTCATCCATGTTGGCCGCTCACCTCATCGGCCGCTTAACAGTATGGATTTGCGCCCAAGGTAAGTTGCTTTTGTTTTATGGATGTTTTGGGCTGATGAATCAATTCCACCTATGCGCGTGTACAGGGATCTTCCGTGATTATGTATCGTGATGCTGCGCTTCGACGATATCAGTACTATGTCACTCCGAGCACGGGAACTAACGTGATGTCGGTTCTTCGTTTGCAGACCGGGCGCCTTGATCGCTGGGACATGGGCCGCAATGCAATATATGGGATCCGAGTGCGTATCTCTACCCAATCTCGTGACTCCGCTCATCTCCTTGTGCTCCTATCTCGATCAGCGGCTATCTTGACTCCTGTCGCCAAATCGTCGCCTGTGCCCGCCTTATCGCAAACACGATAACGAGTTCCATACCGGAGCTGTACGTCCGTGATGCTGATACGGGGAAAGGCAGAACGGGACGGCTGGCGAGGGTGTGTTTATGTGCATTGTTTCGTGTCTTTATCCCATTACCCTGACTACCGTCCGTCACGTTCACAGCAAGCCACGACCGTGCAGTCCCCTCGTGACTTGGGCGCTGATCTCATCTAATATGCAACGCGCGCCGAGATTCTTCTTTAGAAGCTAATTTACCAAGGTTTGGTGCGTACTAGGCGCTACAGCACTCAACCCCGTGCTCGTTTTCACCGACGATCTTATAGTCAGACCATCACGGTGAAGTCCACGACGGCATATCCGCTTGACGAACACATTGCTAACAACCAACCAACTGCGTTCAAGGCACTTTGCAATCGTTGACATTTGTCAGGGGCGTCGTGGATGTTGCAAATGGCAGAAAGGCCGCGAACGTCTCACGCTATTCTATGTCAGATACGGTTTCGACTGTGCTGTGCTTCACTTTCTCGGCGTAAAGCATCAGGTGTCCATACAGATGCGGTTGTGACTCCACGGACATGCAGTTATCTCCGCGTCTGTCTTGTTCGGAACGTATATATGCCCTGATGGATCTGTCCCCACCTCCTTCTCTACCCGCGTTTTCTGGTATCTACCCTTCCTAAACAGACAAACCTCATCAAACTCGCTGTGATCCGCCAACGATGTCAGCTGAAGCCCAGCTCGAAGCTCTCCTCGAGATAATCAATACCTCAGCTCGCCAAGCCATTGCAGAATACAAGAAAGGCGGGAACCATGTTCCTACAATTCATTCCAAGACGTTCCATCCTATTGATTTCGCTACCAACACTCTTGCGCTCAGAAGGGCTGTGAAGTTGTTAGAGGGTGCATGCCAGCAGCTCTGTGCGTCGTTGGCGCCGCCTCTGCACACCATTACCAATGTGAGTCTGTATTCTGTGCTTACGGAGGAGTTGACAGTGTGAGTGTCGGTGCTAGATTGCTCAATCGTATGACTGGGCATGCATGGGGGTCGTCCTTCGTACGGGAATCGCAGATGCGTTGGAGAAGTATCCAATGGGTCTGCATGTCAATGAGTTGTCACAGATCGTCGGCCTCGAGAAAGGCAAACTTGCTCGGGTGGTTCGTGTCCTGGCTTCCAAGGGATGCTTCACTGAAGGTAAGCGTCTTTCCTCCCTTCTTCCATACCATGCATCCCACGACTAACACCCCTCTTACCAGTCGACGCGGACGTCTTCGCCAACAACCGTCTCTCTCTCATTACGCTCACCACCTCCGACCCGGGTGCCATCGCTCGCTTCCACCTTCAATACACCTCCTTCGGTGCAGCAGTATTGTACGAATCGATGACGGAGCCCGAGTATGCAACGAGTTATGAGCGTGATAAGGCTCCGCTTAGTTATGCGTTGAAAAAGAAGGGTTACAACGGAAACATATTTGATTGGATAAATGAGAATGTGAGTGATTTCGTGCTTTATGAGTTGTTGTGCTGATTATGTACTGATTTGTTGGCGGTCTGTAGGCTGGGAGCCGTGAGGTAGGAGCGTTTGCTAGCTGGGATGTATAAATGAGGTTGTTGACGCGCATGGTCAGAGCTTCCACCGTGCCATGATCGGTCTGGGTCATGTCATGGGTTCTCTTTCCGTTTTGCACCGTGAGTCACCATCTTCTTAGCTGCCGCAAGCATGAATCCACGGACATGACGTTGTGCGTGCCTTTTTTCAGATTACCCCTGGGACGAAATGAAGACTGTTTGCGACGTGGGCGCTAGTATTGGGACGTTTTCTATTCCTCTTGCGAAGGCATATCCACATTTGAAGATCATCAATCAGGATTTGCCGGAGGTATTGGTACAGGCTAAGGATGTAAGTCCTCCATTCGTAATCTCTTGAAGACCGCGTTCTGTGGCTTCCGTAAGGATGTCTCCCTTCCTTCGCTTTCCCGAAAACAAGCACAAATTCACATGCTCTACGATCGGATGCAGGTCTGGGCTCAAGATGCACCTGAAGCGCTGCAGAATAACCAGGTCGATTTCGTTGCTCTGAATTTCTTCGAGGAGAGTCCTGTTAAGGGCCTGGATGCGTACTATGTGCGTCTTTTCCATTCAGAGTACCTCTGTTTCTGTGGCGCTGGAATGGCCAGACTTGGAGCAACGGGATGTGAGAGCAGAGATGATGATGTGCTAAGGCAAATGCTCAGCTCTCTGCTACTGAAACCTTGTGCACTGCGACCCCCTGACACTGCCCAACTCTGGCTCTACTCCATCGCAATCACACCCCTGCTGCAGTGCCAATGTGCTGACTGAGTTGTGGACATAAATACAGCTCCGCAACATCATCCACGACTGGCACGACGCTGAGGCTACTACCATCCTCCGGAACGTGAGGATCTCTATGGAGCCTCACAGTCGATTGTTGATCCGTGCGTACCTCCCCGTTCCTCTCTATCTGCATCGTGGATCATGTCACCTACACGCACGATGCCGCAACCAGATGAGTACATTGTAACCACTCCGAAACAAATCGCCAACTACGTGGGTGCAGAGGTTGCCCCGAGCCCATGCTCCCCAATTTCGGAGCTGGGAATAACCGGATGTACCAACAAGATTTGTCTATGTGGTGCATTCATAATGCAAAGGAGAGGTTGTTGGATGAGTGGATTACGTTGGGGTGAGTTATTGAGGCTTTCTTTCCCCCTTTCTTTGTTTGATGGGTGGCTCGGCATACCTTTTAGGTCTGTCGCTGGTCTCCGGTTGGAGAAGGTGTATGATCTTGCCGAGGCTGCAGTGCTTGACTTTAGAGTTGCGACTTGAGAGGGTGTCATGTGCTAGTGGAGTTCATCGTATGTCCCAGTCCTGCTAAGTAGCAACCCATCCCAAGTACCAATCATGTCCAAACCACCATCATGTGGTGAATTCGAACGAGACTTTTGTGAGGCAGACTCAAGCAACGCTAATTCTACCGCGTGACTTCAGGTATGCACATGTTCGGATACACAGTCGTCGAACTGCTGTGCCCAAGAGACACCAAGTCCGCAAGTGCGAAAGTGAAGAGTAGGGGGAGGTGACTGCACTGCAGCCAATCGGAGATGCTTTTCCATCACTCGGACTCTCAGTACTAGTGTTTGGATGTAGATGCGATGATCGGTAAAAAAGATATATACAGTTACTTAGTAGTGGCACTCAGAATAGGCTCAGACGGTTCAGCCAGAGCTCTAAACCCACCTTAAGCGTTCATTTCAGTGGTTTTGCAGATGCTAGTATCACTCGACCAGTTTGACGCGAGGTGGTAACACCACAGGCAAACGGCTGAATCAAGGATGACTAAATCAAAGGTGCAAACACGCCACTGACGAAAAATCTCAGCACGAGAAACTCAGTCTGAAATAGTGGATGAGATGTAGGATACAGTACACATATTCATACTGTTGTTATACCTCAGAATTTGTATCATTAGGATGGTTAGCAGTACATCCATAAAGCCATGCAAAATCTTTGAATTTTATGCACGAAATAAGAGGCTGCCCAGCCACACAATTACAATGCATACTAATTTGGATCATGGATTTTGAATTTTCTGCCTGCCTTGGTCTTATTTCGTGCAGAAAATTCGAAATCCATGATCCAAATTAGTATGCATTGTAATTGTGTGGCTGGGCAGCCTCTTATTTCGTGCATAAAATTCAAAGATTTTGCATGGCTTTATGGATGTACTGCTAACCATCCTAATGATACAAATTCTGAGGTATAACAACAGTATGAATATGTGTACTGTATCCTACATCTCATCCACTATTTCAGACTGAGTTTCTCGCACTGAGATTTTTTGTCAGTTGCGTGTTTGCACCTTTGATTTAGTCATCCTTGATTCAGCCATTTGCCTGCAGTGTAAGGACACTGGCAGGTGCCACTTCGCTTAACTCACACACGGACTACATTCTACGCTCACCTCGTGCCTCGGCTAGCTTAGAATACGAGCAAACATGTCCTATTGGAGAGGTGTCTCGATGAAGTTCTGCCCATATGGTGCCGGTCTAAGCTCGAGGAACGAGGGCAAAGAGCATTGTCTATGTGCACAAGAGAACATGCCGGGCTGTCAAACCTGCTTAGTCATCCGTCGGGACGTCCCTCTCCGAGGATAAGGACCGGACCACGTGGTGCATCACGTGTACAGTATGACAAGCGGCAGGAAAAGAAAGCGGAGGCAGCGGTTTCGAACTCGTGACAGTTCTCGTCAGGGGGCTTATGTCCACTGCCCCGACCGCTAGTCCATCCGGCTGATGCTTAGGGTACCAACTACCAATCTAACACCCTAACTAGGGATTTGACTCCGGTCATAGGCACGACCCTGGTGGAGTGACTACCCCGGTCTGGATTGGTTGCAAATTGGGTAGAACGAGTGGGGGGTGGGAGATCTCCACTCCAGTCCGGGCCCACAGGTCGCTCTGGCACTCCGGGACCTTTCGATCTCCGGCTTGCACTTTTTCGTTGCCATACATTCTCGCGGTGGGGCTCAGTCACCGTGAGATTCTCTTATGCCATCACATCATGTGATTCGCGGTAGCAACATAGATAACGGACAAGGACAAAAAATTCCCTGCTTCTCGTATCAGAGATGCACTGACAGAATAGTAAGTACTGCGACCTGCCTGGCGGTATTGATCTCGGCAGTCTTTGCTAACGTCTTGTTCCAACTTCCAGCACGGAAGGTGGCATGGTGGCGAAAATTTATTGGGCAGAGGAGGCGCGGGTCAGCGAGAAAGACATTTTGAAGCGCGTCAAGGAAGTTGCTGAGCAAGACGAGGCCGTCCGAGGACACGTGCCGACCTTGTTATTACCGAAGAAGTTTACAGGTCTTTCTACGTCTACCATCATGAAGGCTCTTGGCCTCAAGGACCCCACAAAAGGCAGCCGCACGCTCTTCCTCTGGGTATTCAAGAAGCTTTCGCCGATCAAAGAACTCCAGAACTACGAACTGTGGGACGCATGGCGTCAGTGCGTCTTGTGTACGTCTCCTTCGTTCCTGCGACCGCTTGGTTCTGACAATCAATCTACTCTAGGTCATTACGTCCTCTGGAAGGCCGGGATGCATCATCGTAACATCAGCTGCGAACACCTGATGTACTATAGGTTCGACGGCAATGTGATCGGCATCTTGAACGATTACGACCTTGCATCTTTGACGAGCTCGAAACACCCTTTGGGTTACGAGCAGACGGGAACGATACCGTTCATGGCGATCGATCTCCTCGACGCAAATGGGCGGGATGGCAAAGTGGAGCGCCTATATCGCCACGATATGGAGTCCTTCATCTGGGTGTTCATCTGGATCTGCTTGCAGTCCAAGGATCGCAAGCTGCGAGCCCAAGGACCCTTAGATGCATGGGCCAAAGTCGATGCCAGCGGATGTGTGGTGAAGAAAGCAAGTTTTCTGTTTAGTGGTCAAGTGCCCCCTGACGTGCATAACGAAAAATATGTTGTCGCTGTTGTGCATTTTCTTCGCACAGAAGTGATCTCTCGCTATGGTATCCGGTTGGCCCTGCGCGATGCTAAGTGCCAGCTCGATGGAGATCTGTCGGACGCAACATTAGACGCTTCTCAGGTTGCGGAGTTAAAGCAGAAAATCAAGCAACTCGAAATGGATGTTATCGAACAATCTGACGATGCTGTGTTTAGAAAATTTGCCGGGAAGATTGGCTTCAATACAACTAACATAGATGCTGTTGTGTCGAGGGTTAGGGGATTGTAATCAGATGACAAGTAGTACAGCCTATCGGGTATTTCAAACCAATGTGAACTGTCTGTGATGTTTTTATCTGTCCGTCCGTATCCTTTCGACTCGGAAGCGTGTGCGTGTTCAGACGTGATTAACCCCGAAGTCATTTCTCTCTTCCAACGTTCAAGTTGTTGGGTCGTTGTCGTCAGATCCTACAAGTTACCAGTCCCTCTCAATTCAACCCATCGCCACAGAGCACTAGTGGCTACTGACACTCGATGCCACTCCAGTCATCAATCTAATACCTATACTCTTCCAAGTCTATACAGGACCATGTTTGATCCCGGCGATGCAGCAATCGCGGCAGGTGCCATATCTTCCCTGCCACGCACACCTCAAGACGGGACCGGAACCACGGGAATGGACCGCGGCTTTGCTGCGATAAGCAAGCAGCTCGACATCCATGGGATTTGCCAGTGGGGTCGGACGACGACCTTCAAACCAGAGATAAAGGGCGAAAACATCAAGTCTCACACCCTCAGGTTTGTTGCACAGGTACTGATATTGGATAGCGAGAAGAAAGTCACTCCACTTAGGCTGGAGGGACGTGGGACGTATGTTATGGGTGTCATCTGCGACAGGCTCAAGCGGGAGAAGTCGGCGCACGAAACGGAAGGTGGCATGGCTGCGAAAAAGTATTGTGCAGAGGAGGCACGGGTCAGCAAGGAAGTCGCTGCGCAAGACGACGTCGTCCGAGGACACGCTCTGGACATGCTCTCGTCAAAGCAGTTTGCGGTTTCCACGTCTAGCATCAGGAAAGCTCTCGGGTTCAATGACCCCGCCGAAGGCAGCTGCTCGCTCTTCCTCATATCCAAGAATCGTTCACCGATCAAAGAACTCCAGAACTACGAACTGTGGGACGCATGGCGTCAGTGCGTCTTGTATACGTCTCCCTTCGTTCCTGCGACCGCTTGGTTCTGACAATCAATCTACTCTAGGTCACTACGTCCTCTGGAAGGCCGGGATCCATCATCGTGACATCAGCTGCGAAAGCCTGGTGTACTATAGGTTCGACGGCAAGGTGATCGGCGTCTTGAACGATTACGACCTTGCATCTTTGACGAGCTCGAAAAACCCTTTGAGTTACGAGCGAACTGGAGCGATATTGTTCACGGCGATCGATCTCCTCGACGCAAATGCGCGGGACAGCAAAGTGGAGCACCTATATCGCCATGTTATGGAGTCCTTCATCTGGGTGTTCGTCTGGATCTGCTTCCAGTACAAGGATCGCAAGTTGCGAGTCCCAGGACCCCTAGATGCGTGGGCCAAAACCGATGCCAGTGGATGTACCACGAAGAAAGCAAGTTTTCTGCTTCGTGGTCAAGTGCCTCGTGACGTGCACAACAGAAAATATGTTGTCGCTCTTGTGTGTTTTCTTCGAACAGAAACATACTCTCGCTCTAGTACCCGGTTGGCCCTGGACAGGGCTGAGTCCCAGCTCGATAGAGATCTGCCAGATGCAACATTAGACGCTTCTCAGGTTGCGGAGTTAAAGGAGAAAATCAAGCAGCTCAAAATGGATCTTATCGAACAATCTGACGATGCTGTGTTTAGAGAATTTGCAGGGGAGATTGGCTTCGATACAACTAACATAGATGCTGTTGTGTCGAGGGTTAGGGGATTGTAACCAGGGGACAACAGGTAGGTACAGTATTTCAAACCAATGTGAACTCTCCGCGATGTTTTTATGATCTACTTTTTTTGACTCGGAAGCGTGTGCATGTTTGGACTGCGACGCTAACGTCAGAGATTAACCCCAACCACCACCACGTCGTCTCCCTTGCAGTCTCATCCAATGAGAAATTCATCGCAGACCGTCGACGGAATACATCTACACGGCCAGAAATCAGCCCCACTCTTCAGCACGACGTCCTTGTACTTCCTCACCGGATGGAAACCATCTCTGAAGCGGGGATTACGACGGGGAGGAACGCAGATGGAACCTGAAAGGCATCGTTCCTCCGTCTGTCCTCGAGAATACGCTGACCACATCGAATGACACAGCATTCATTTTTCGATATGTTGACTCCACTGTAACACTCACATCCGTGCGGGTTCACGAAAATGAGGATGTCCGACAAGTCTCCAATGTATGGGCATCGCGATTCTTCTGTAACTTCACTGGCTCTGACCAACAGTGGCCTTTCGTCCCACCATACAGCCTCCCCTCCGAGAAGTACAAGACCCCCAAAAGTCCCAAGCCAGGATGCAGCGAGGAAGGTCACAAGCCACTGAGGCCACTTAGAGAGGGTGTAACCCCAGGTTGTGGTGATATGATTCCCAATGATTCCCAATTCTCTGGTATCGACGGCAACTACTTTTAAATAGTTTTATACCTTCCATCTCATCTCGTAACTGCGAGCACCGTATGATATCCTTCCTCCCGGGCCCTCGACGAACGTGTTAACGCGACCTTTACGACTGTGGCGCGGCCCCGTAACAGAAAACATGATGATGCTCTTATCATTATACCGCCTTCCTTGATGTGAGACTGCCTCTACGATAACGTGGCAAGTCGTTCTCATTCCTCCCTCAGTGTACAGCAGTAGTACCTCTCGAAGGAACTGATAACATATCCGACGCAGGTACCCCAGTTTCTTTGTCAACGACTTGCCCGAGGTTCGTGATGTTCTCGTGATTTTTTCACATGCATTGTCATACAACCTTGTACAGGTACTAGCGTCTGTGTAGTTGAAGAGGATCTAATGACCGCGTAATTTATTCACAGCGTATAGTTAGGCTACCAGGAGGAAAATGTGGAAGGGAAGGTTGAAAACCCAGAGCAGGTGCAGCCAGAGTTGCCGGCACGCTATCCACGGTCGCTGGTGCTTCAAAAAAATATGATCGTCGCTCCGTCAGCTCCGACTCGGATGATTCGGCTTGGAGACCTCTCTTTACTTATTCTGTTATTGTGGTCGTACGTCTTCCCCATTACTGGTGTTCCTTCCATTGATGACCAGTTCCTTGGTAGGGGTCCATACATACATGACTAAATATTCTAGACCTTGCTTCTTCCCGATCATTTAGGGATCCCCTTCGTCTCACAAGTTGCAATCTCCTGTTTTATTGTCAATGGTGTCATATCCAGATCGAAATATTGCTTGACAGTTGATACAGTCATATTCAAAGTTGGGGATGCTACATTGCGAGCTGGGTGGTTGGAGAAATCGACGTCCGGCTCGTGGGTCCGTCTCCGAAACGACTGTCTGGCTCCAGTGGAAGCAATCCAATATCCAACGTGGGAAACATCCACACCCGATGTCGACCGCTACTCCGATGTTGACCGCTACTTGTCTGCTCATTCCATCTCATTACAGTGAAGGGCCATGTTTGTTCACGGCGGCGTAGAGGTCCAACTTGAAGAGCAAGGTGCACTATTTTCGTCTGAATCATCATCATGTGGGTCCAGTACAGTTCGATCCACTCCAAGCAGCCAAACTCATAGTCCTACAGTGAGCGAGCAAATAAAAATCGATGGCGTTGAGTGAGTTTGTCTACGGTCCTCATGAAATCGTACTGACTACATGTTACGCATCAAGCATCGACGAACTATACCCGCGGTTCGTGGAAGACGTCCAGAATGCAATCGCAATGCCACGCAGATAAGATGCTCGAGTATGTTGTTGCACCGTGCCTCTCTGAACCCACCCTCTCCTGGTTCACCGAACAGCCTCTTGGACAAATGCCTTCAAAAAGTTTTTCCACATTTGTAATGGACAAGGTGAACAGAGCGGTGATATCAGACTCGCTCTTACGAACTACTAGTAAGTCCTACGCCACATGTGGTGGTACCACTGCAGCATCTTTTTTCTTACGTCTTGTATCAGCGACCCGGTCTCAACAAGACGTCGATATGTACGCCGCCTTCGTCGACGCTTCTAACGCCGTGCTTGCCTGTCTCCGTGATCTGAAGATCGAGGGTATGCGTGATCCTTTGAGCAAGCGGTCGGCATGTTTTTCCAGCGAAACGATCCGACGGTTTTATCTCACAGCCATGCCGAAAAGCTGTTACGTCGCACCCCGGACGTTGTCATCCTTCCTAACGATCATAGATCCGACTACCGGGATGGGAATGCACAGAACAACGCCGGGGAGGCTCCCATGTCGAACTTGTGGAAGGACGTGCTTCAGTGTCATTGAGTTCTCGCGATCTGGGATGGTGGCCCCTCCCCCCGAGATATACTGTGTGACAGAGTACAAAGCTACCGAACCCGAATATTTTGCGATTGGGCCTGACGGGGCTGACGCCAATATCGTAGTAGACCTTCGACGACATCGCAGGACGTTCCTCCTTCCGGCCAAGCAAAATCCGAACAAGATCCAGGTAGGTAATAGTCGAACTTCATTAGAACCAGCTGACCGTCCACCAAACAGCATGCAGATCAACTGATGTATCTAGCCAAGACAGAGCTGGATCCGGTTTGAAACGATCATTGGTGCGATCCGACACGGAGAGCAGCGAATGAGACCGATCCGATTCCGAGAGCACGCGACGTGCTTCAGCAGCTTTGACCGCACTCTACAGTGCTGAGATGTTTTCCGCTAACTTTGCGGTCAAGCACGTCCTCAATATCACTGTTCGTGGTACGTATTTTCGTCGGAAGTGATGGAATTGCGCTCAGTGCCTGTTAGACGATGTCATTTGGATGTGGTATTATGACCGTCAAGGCATCATCAGCGTGGGTGGCATCAATTTCGTCCAAGATCTCCCTCGCTATCTGGCGATTGCTGTATGCCCTCCAACGATTTGACTGGGGTGACTGGGGCCGAAACACCGATTTCAAGCCGCATCTAACCGGGAACGCAATCGACTATCATACCATCTGTTATTGACAGAAAGGAGCTGAAATTAGACTGGGACAGCCGCGACAGACTGACACAATTTACGCTGAAAGAACGTGCGACGAATGTCATTCCTGTCACCTGCGAACAACTGGACATCGAGCGCCCGAACGAAACGAAAGATGGCATGGTGGCGAAAGTATATTGGGGAGAGGAGGAGCGAGCCAGCGAGCCAGACATTCTGGAGCATGTCGCAAGAGTTGCGAAGGAAAACAAGGACGTCGAGGGACACGTGCCGTTTTTGCTCTTGTCGCACAAGTTTGCTGGTCCCACGTCCATCGTGAAGGAATGCGCTGGGCCTCGACGACGCTGCCAAAGACAGTCGGGCTGGCTTTATCCTGGTATTTCGTAAGCTTCGGCCGATCCACGAGCTCCAGAAACACGAATTCTTCGAAGCATGGCGTCACTGTGTCCTGTGTAAGCATCGTTACTGCTTTGCCCGTCGTCTGGTTCTGAAATTTATGGTACTCTAGGTCACTTTGGGCTTTGGACAGCCGGCGTCCGATCACCATGATGTCAGCTGCGCATAACCTGATGTACTATCGGATTCGACGGCAAGGTGATGGGCGTATTGAACGATTACGACCTTGCATCTTTGCCAGGCAGCCCTTGCGTGAAGCGCACTGCACGATACCATTCATAGCGCTCGATCTCCTGCGAACTAGCTGATAAAGTTGGCGAAGATCGCAAGTGCAACACGTATATCCGCCATGATTTGGAATCCTTAATCTGGGTATTCATCTGGATTAGCTTCCAGTACAAGGATGGCGTTTTCCGCTCCCCAAAGGGTCCCCTGCATGAATGGGTCGAAGGCAATGACCATAAATGTGCTGTGGAGAAGGGGTGGTTTCTAACCGACGGCAAAGGGCCCGACGATATCGACCTGACTGTCCAGTACCGTGTACTCACTCTTGTGATATTTCTTGCACGCTTAGTTGATGCTCGTTATAATCGCAAGTGGGGCTTGCGACGTGCTCGTACACACTTGGCCGACTTGGAAGCTCGACAGCCGAAACTTCATCCAACACCAGCTTCTCCTAGTCGTCGCATCAAGGAGTTACAGGAGGAAATCCAGCGACTCGAAGCTGAGCCTCTCGAGGAACCTGATGAAGTCGTGTTTCAGAGATTTGAAAAAGTGATGAGCTCAATGGTATAGTCCACGTTTGGCGAAGGTATCATCACCAGGGCAATTCGTAGTACAAGTGCACTGGATATCATGTATTACGATATTATAGCTCACTGACAGGTGCAAAGATTGTCCTGGATCACTCCACAATCCCCGCTGTAGTTCGCATGCGTGCCCTCTGGACGACAACGACATATGATATTTAAATCATGCCCCGCAGAAACTACATTGTGCTGACGCAATTAAGGTCTCATGAGCGAGTCCCATGTACATGTATCATTTGTTACAGTTGGTGGTGTGTGTGGGTTCGAAGGTATGTATGTGAACAATGCCGGAGTTCGCACCGGAAACTAAACATTATACAACAAGCAAGGGCAGGCTCCGCCTTCATACCCCCTCCGCGATGAGCCTCTCCGGGTTCTCGACCCACCCACGCCACGTCTCCACGAACGCCGCGAGTTCAGCGCCTTCGACGACACGATGGTCGGCGCTCCAGCTCACATCGACCTTCAGTCTTCGCTCGCCCGGAACACTTGCGCCAGGAGGACAGAACTCGTCGCTGACGTCCCACACCCAGCTTGCCCTCCCGATCGCGACGATCGCGACGCCGCCCCGGGGACTAGCACCGGGCTGGCGCCTTCGCCTTTGCCGATCGCACCGACGTTTGACACGCTGATGGTGCCACCGCGCTTAGGCATGTCTTTGGGCGTGAGCGCACAGGGGACTTGACGGCCCTGGTGCGCGAGGTGAGCGACGCGAGACGCAAGGCTGTGCATCGAGAGCGAGTGCGCGGAGGAGATTGTTGGGGTATAGAGGCCGGTCGGGGTGGACAGAGCGAGCGTGAGATCTGCGCTTGGTCGCACGGTCAGCGTCGGTTTAGCGTTGGCGTTTGGTCCCGAGGTGATGGACGCCCGGAGAAGCGGCCATTCCATCATTGAATTCGCGAGCGTCTTCAGAAGGAATGGAAGGTACGTCAGCTTGGCAAATTTACCGCTCTCTGGAGTCGACGGAGGAGCTGGGGCAGGATAGAGGGCAGAGGGATTAACCATCTGAGATATGCGTGAACGAGTTTGAGTTGATGAAGGTAGGTAGTGTGCCGGAATATGAGCGTTGAGCATGGGAAGCAAAGCATGGAAGCGGGTAAGATCGAGCGAAGTAGAGTATCTGAAAGACGGAAGAGGGGCAGAAGAGTATGTCAGTCTTGAACCACCGCGTACACACTGAGGACGCACCCAAAGCGGGGTATCTCAAGACTCTGAAGAAAGCGAGATGTTTCAGTTCAGTGCGAAGGATGGACACAGCACAACTTGAATACCCACCTGCGTCATTGCCTTCCACATCCCATATCGTGTCCTGCCCAATTCAACAACAGCATCATTCTCCTCGGCCTGGACAGAAAGAGACACTGGCTTGTCACGAACGGAGCCACGCGCGATGAATGCCTCCACATCTGCTTTCAGCACACGCCCATCGCGACCACTTCCTGGTGCTATCTCTGCAATGTCCACACCCTGCTGTCGCGCGAAATGACGAACGGAGGGTGTAGCAAGTGAGTTGTCTGTACGTGGGAAGGTAGAAATTGTATCATTGGTCGGATCAAGGGGTGTTTCTTGCGGGGTGCGGGTGTATGTTCACGTGGGACTTCAGTTATGGATACAGTGTTGTTGCCCACGGAAGGACCTTCCGACTGGGACGGGGCAGGGGATTCGATGGAGGTCTTTGTTTCACTCAATGAAGTATGATCCTCCTCCTCCTCCTCCTCCTCTGCTTCGATGAGGCAAATGCCTGCCCCGACTTTAGCAACCTCTCCTTCTTGGACAAGCAGCTGCTTCACGACGCCATCGAACGGGGAAGTGATTTCAACGCTTGCCTTGTCACTCTGAACCTCGCACAGGGTATCGAAGGACTGCACCAGAGATTGCTCCTTCACGGACCTATCATACGAGGCTCATGTTCAGAAAAACATCCAGCTCGTCGTCGGCGAAGAAGGGAATGACCGGCCGGAACATATCTGACCCGACTTACCATCTAATGAACCTCGCACTCGGTAATGCCCTCACCAATATCAGCGAGTTTGAAAGTATGCACTACTTTTCGCGCAGCAAGCTGGGTGTGGTGAATGTGGAAATGTGAGCGGAGGAATGGGACACAGAAAAGCCTTCGCTGGATGGGACGGGCGAGTAATACTTGTACCATGGCGGGGTAAAATGAAAGGACAGATCCGATCGGGCGTCTAGAGTGACCTTTTAAGTCACTGACAGCTTAGGGAAGGTCCGGCCGTCCGAGTGATAACCAACTTTCCTAATCTGGCAGGTCAGCCCCGGATTCCAATATAGACTTGTACAGATACTACAAATATTGCCCTTGTATCACTACTCTTATACGACGGGTTTCGTTTCGTCCAACGTTTAATAAAGCCCAGCAAACCTGCTGTGTTGCGGACTGCCTCACAACATCCAACTGGACTCTCGTAAAACAGGTGTCGGACGGGACCACAACGGCGAGCGAAATATCACCAAGTCTAGATCTGACCTGTGGCGCTACATCGCACCAGTCTCCTAACTATGATATACAAGCACGCAGCCCAAACCACTAACTTATGATGGACAGTTTCTTCTCCAGTGACGATGCATCCGCTCTCGCGGGCTTGTCAACTGTCCCGGAAACCTTTGAGAAAATTTAGCAAGGCGTTACAGTCGTTGGTTCGGCCCAACCAGCCACGATATTAAAAGACCATCCGATTTCAAACACGCGCCTCCACAGGCAATGGCGCAAACTATCCTTACCGCGGACATCTCTTCACCTGGGCAAGCAAAGGCTTGCAACCATTCTGAATCTATATCTGAAGAGGACCATATTCGAGGTGCCCGCAGGCCATCACGCACACAGGCCTTGCTGCGGGGAGCGAGCAGCCGGAATTAGTGGCGTTCCCTTCTCCAGCAACTTTCGCGTAGCACCATATCTGGTGCTCATTGACGCAATCACGACTCGGAAGCGGCAAGCAGAGGTCAGGTTCGAGGGGAGCACAACTCTTCACATACTGACAAATGCAATAGAAAATGTAATCTCACGAGCTTTTACGATAACGAGAGCTACTAGTACAGATTTCACATTGCTGTACACACGAAAAAAGGGCTGCATGGAGGAGATGGGGAAATCCGACCTCACGCAGATGCTGCAGAAACATTGTCGGTCCTAATGTCGTTTACGAGAAAGTTTACATATTCAACACCCAGATATGTTATCACTCACCAGGAATCGAGGACCTCAGCCGACGCTGCTTTGAAGGGTGTCGGAAAAAGGAATACGCCTTGGAAGGTATACCTAGTCCCACAAATGTTCGCACGTCCTGCTAGATGACCCTCGAGATGCCTCTACATTAGGAGCCGACACTAATAACGCATCGATGTGCGAGTGGCCTCAGGAAAATGGTGAGGAAAGAGACACCATTGTATTGACATGATGGGGAAGATAATCCCATCTCTGACATTATAGTATCTGTCTACACCATGTTCCAAAAATGTTCTTTCATCAAACATCGTGATTTGCCCCCGTGTACCGCAAACCGCCATCGCACTCCCGCCCTTCCCGTAACAATCCGGCTCACTTGACTTTTTTCCACCTAGCCAGTCATATTTGTCTATCCTAGGAAACAATCACAGAGAATGACCTTCTTCTCCAGGAAGAGGCACCCAAGCACATCCCAGCTTGCTGCATCAAGTGTCCCCGTCGCTCAGACCGCGTCTCAAGCTTTTGCTCAACTAGCTGCCAAAGAGTCATCCACCGACGACGCGTGAGTTTACTTCTTTCTCCTTTACAATTCCCTCTTACTGTCCTCTCCTGCTTGGGTTTTCTACACCGTGATACCATCGCAATTCGATATGCGATATCCCTCTCAAACGTTTAGCACAGCTGTCCCCAACGGTACTACTCTCCACGCTCAACCTCAGCGTCAACTACAACACAATCGTGGTCAAAGCCCGAATACCACTCTTCACCCTTCCCAACCCCCACCCTCTCAACTCCAACAAGATCCCCTTGGTCAACCTCCACACCAGAACCAACAACAGCCTCCTCCCCAACAGCAGCCTCAGCAGCGCCGGCCTACCCTTGGTCCATCCATCGCCTCCTCCACCCTCCTCCTTTTGTCATTCCCAAACCAGGCGTCGCACCACCCACCTCTCCCTCTCCCTCTCCCTTCCCTCGTTATGGCCACGCCCTCCCTGCAACAGCCACTGATTCAGGCGAGCTCTACCTCTTTGGTGGTCTCGTACACGAGACAGCTTGTAATGATCTTTATCTGTTCTCAACGAGAGATTTCAGTGCAACCTTTATACAGACCGCAGGCGAGATTCCGTCGCCGAGATTTGGCCATGCCAGTGCGATGGTCAGCAATGTACTAATCATTTGGGGAGGAGACACCAAGACCGACCCTCTGTCGAATCCAGCGGAGAAGCGGGATGATGGCCTCTATTTGCTTAATCTTGGTGGGTAGTTGTTTTGGTTGTGCACTTTTGCTCTCCGCCTTGGAAGCCCGTCTTGGGCTACGGGTAGGCTAACTTGTCCGATCTCGTTGCGTTGTTTGACGTCGACAGTGTCCAAGGAATGGACCAGAGTGAGGGTGTATGGACCTTCGCCAACAGGGAGATACGGCCATGTTGTAACCATGGTCAGAACCAAGTTTTTCGTCTTCGGTGGTCAGATCGATGGAGAGTTCTTGAACGACCTATGGTCTTTCGATTTGAACACCCGTAAGTTACCTTCTCCCTATTCGTATATCGTCACGCAAGCTCATTGATACATACGTCATTCTACATGGGTGGTTTTGGCGCGGTCATATTCCGTGTGGGATGTGGTTTTGAAAGTGAGGACGCAAGTGCAGTGGCAACTTTGTCAACCTACTAGCACTGAGAGGCCGGCTCAACGGATGGGACACGTCGGTGTAACTTACAGAGATCGTATCATCGTGTAGGTCTCTCTCCTCTTCTCTGCATCCTCTGCATCCTTATCCTGACTTTTACTGATCCACCGACCCCCTAGCTTCGGAGGCACCGATGGTCAATATCACTATAACGACACCTGGGCTTATGATATCAACACGCGCAAATGGACGGAACTCCAGTGTATCGGGTCTATCCCATCCCCGCGCGAGGGACATGCGGCGGCGGCGGTGGACAATGTGATCTATATATTTGGAGGGAGGGGCGTGGATGGCCAGGATTTGGGGGATTTGGTCGCTCTTAAGGTGTCTAGTGAGTCTTTTCTTCTTCGGGTAACGGCCTTCTAGGTGGCGCTGGCGAGGGAACAGGAGATGGGGAGGGCACTGTTTGACTTCTGTGAAGAGTCTGGATACTTGGAGAGAAGAGCGAATGGGGCTCAGTCATGTTTGCGAATGGCATGCTGACAGTCTTTAATCGTAGACCAACGATGGTATAAGTTCCCGGATATGGGTCCTACGCCGAGCGCGAGATCTGGACACGCGATGGCTTCGATGGGGAGCAGAGTATTTGTGCTCGGTGGAGACGACCACGGCATCATACACGTCCTTGACACTAGTATGTCTCACCATCATTCCGTTTCTCTGAATAACTTATACACCTTGTTCTTGCAGAATACATCAGGTACACTGACTCTAACAAAGCATCCCCCAACCCAAATGGAAGCACGATCACCTTAGGTCGCACATCATCGATGCATCATCTACAACACCTTCCCCAGCCAGCAACCAGCAACCCTCGTCTCAGCAACCCGCACCCACGCAGAATGGTACCCACGCAATATCCCCTCCCGGAACTCCTCCCGGCACCCGCACGCCGAACGATTTGCCTGCACATGGATATTCACAGTACATATTCGGAAGCACCGGTCTTGATTCACAACGTTCCAATGTATGCACAAACAACCCTACTGGAACTTCACTGCCACTCACGTACATACACGAACGTATCCTGCAGGCTCACCCTCGATACGAGGAAGACCCGCAAAGTACCAAGGACGATGAGAAGGCCAAGGACGTAGCAAGGAAAGATGGCCCAGAAGGAGTCGACACCATATCAGTGCAGGGACATCTCAACGGGTCGTCATCAAAACGAAACTTGCTCGATGTGAGTTCCTCATGGTAGCTCGACAACAACTGTGTCTGATTTCGATCCCACATTAGATTGTGTCCTCTGTGGAAGAGCACGCATCAAAGGTACGTGACAATCTCCTCGTCGTAGCACAGAAGAAGTCGCTCATATTATAACAGACACTTCCCGCACTTCCGACGATTGCGGGTCACAGCAATGTGAGCCCAGGTAGTAGTGCATTGAAGACTCCCACTGCATGGAATCTAGATGACATGTGAGCTGCAATGTTAATGCAATCCAAATATCTTACTAACTTGTCCGTCTGCTAGTCGCTCCAGCTTTCCAAACGATCTCACCGATTATGTCAGGCGAGACGGCAACGATCCAATCGTCTCTGGCAGCTACGGAGACATCTATAGGACCATATTTCGCGTGCGAGGCAGATCTATTGATGTGCGCTACCGCTATTGTTTTATCTTATTTTAAAGGCGTCTGAATTGACAATCCATCCAGGTTGCCGTGAAAACGATCAGGACCTACTCTGCTAATGATGGTGATTACGACCAAAAAAAGAAGGTCAGCATTATGGAATTTCTTCGCCCATTCTAGTCCAACAAGATGTCCAGAGACTTCGCCGGGAGATCAAAGTGTGGCTGAACCTCAACCATGTCAACGTTGTACCACTCTTTGGGACGACTATGAACTTTGGGCGGTTTCCTGCCATGGTTTGCCCATGGCTTGAAAATGGTCAATTGTCGTCTTATCTGGAACGCCGGGGCGATAGCCTGACAACGGGGGAAAGGCTTACACTGGTATGAACCTGCCATGACTGTGCTACTATCCACGACCCTGACATTGATACTGCAGCTTAGTGACATCGCTGTGGGCCTACAGTACTGTAAGGACCAATGCTTCGACCACGGTCATCAAGTTGCTCACATGAAGTATCATGCCTGACAGTGCATTCCCAGTCTGTTGTGCATGGCGATCTCTCAGGTGTACGTGGCCTCAGTTACATTGACCTCACAGTACTTACACGCCAACATGCAGTCGAACGTGCTCGTTGACGACAAGGGGAGAGCATGTATCGCCGATTTCGGTCTGTCGGTGCTATTGACTGAATTGGGAGGGTCAACGTTCGCCACCTCCGTCCAGGCAAAGGGGACACTGCGATGGGCAGCTCCAGAAAACCTCTACCTGAACATTCAGATCTCTGGAGATAACACAGAGAATGTTCCACGTGTTCCTCCAACGACGCAAAGTGACATCTACTCTTTCGGCAGAATAATGCTACAGGTTCGTCGCTATCGCACACAACTCATGCTCTGAGGCAATGGATCTGAAAAAGATAAAAGGTCCTAACGGGGAAGGTACCATATCATTACTATCCCGCCGATGCACCGGTGGTGCTTGCAATTTCACGAGGAGAGAATCCTCAGCGTCCTGGATTAGCGACGATCACGGACCATCGATGGGCGTTTATTCAGAAATGCTGGTCAACTGTGGATGAGGGTCAATCGCGTCCCTCCGATGAGGAGGTTGTGGAGTTTATGAGGGACGAGTTGGTGCAGATGGTGTTATCTCAGAACAGAGGTACATAGCGAAGGCATGTATTTGTGGGTCATTCTAGAGGTTAGCGGGCACTACCTACGGATAAATCACTGAATGGATTTTCTCTCCGTCAATCGAGGACCCGTCCTGCTTTTTCAAGTTTGTCGTAGCTGTGGCGCGGTCATTGTCATTCTGTACATCTGCAATGTAGCACTCACCAGACATGTAATTAATTTGAAATTTTCGATAACGGGAAAGTAAATAAATATCATCTGAGAACAACCGTGAAATGTGCAAGATTGATGAAATCATACTCCTGTATACTACCCTTCGATAAACTACCGTCAACGTCACGACAAATCTAGAAAAATGCTTTCTGACACGCAATCACAGCAGGTGGCATTCCCGGTGGAGGTGATTTGTCACATCCTCTGTTTTCTGAGTCCTTGCGAAATCGTCCGCCTGAGACGAGTATGTTGACTGATTTATCTGCTTGATCTATCTCATCTGACCGTTGACATGTAGATCTCAAAGCAATTCTGCGATATCACCTACGATCGCGCGATCTGGAACACGGTATACGCCAACGCTCGTTTACCCCGTCTTCCCGGACCGTTTGCTTGCCAGTCGACTCGGTTTCTTGAGCATACCCTTGTTCAGTCAGAACGGCTAGCACAAACCTGGACCTCACAACCTGTTAAGGTTATTTCCTGCACCATGGAACCAACGAGATTACGTGGTAGTCTATCTCAATGGACAGTTCTCAGTGGGAGGTGGTTTATCTGGTGCGAGACAAAACAACTTCTCTGTCGCGACCTCGATGGTGGTTCTCCTCAAGTTTTGTGGGACGGAGATGTAGAACTAACTCACTTTGACGCATGCCTTGTCACCTCTGTTGATGGACTACGAGTTTACGTCCTCCTGCGTGGCAAAGCGTTAGACCAAGGTGGACTGACCATAGTGTGAGTAGAGCTCGGCTGAAGTTATGTTGCCGAGATACTGACCGCTCATTCTGTAGGAAACTACTAGAGTTTGAAGTGGATGATCACACTGGCTCTTTCCGAGTGCCGGCGCTGGTATCCCTAGATATTCCTCCCTTGTCCGACGCATCGCCATTTCAAATATCTGGTCAATGGCCTTTTCTGGGCATTCCTACGCGTGCTTGGACCCTTGTGTGGGACATGCGCACTCGAATATTTTACAAATTACCCCCGTTCAGCTCTGCATTTGTGCGTGAATCAGTTGTGTGGAAGTAGGCTCAATATCCATTTCAAAGCAGGAGGTAATGGAGGGATCAATCTCTGAGTCCTCGCAACTGATACTCTCGAAGACGCACGTAATTGTCGTCTATCATCGTCGTGATGGCAAGGCTATCGTTTTCCAGGCATTTGTCATTCCAGACTTCCCATGTTCAGTGGGTGATGGCATTCGCGAACTTCGCCTCAGCCATGAAGCATACATGGATCACTTTCCCAGGCCCCTGTCTCTGACCCTCTTGCGTAACTCAGTTTTCGATCCGGTTACCAGGGCCTTTAACCTCAGAATTCTGAGAGTCCTCCAATCCCAACACTTCAGACATCTTTGGGAGTACACATGCATGGACCTAACGTTACCCGAACTCTCCCCTGGCAATGTCCTCCCGATGTCTTTGCATCTGCAACACCTCTTTACCTCGGATATCGAATCGCAGAGATTCATGGTCTCTTCGGATGATGGACATCTGAGAGGGTTCACTAGTGGGTACTCTCAAGGTGTCATTTCTTCCGTGTGTAAATTCTCTGTGGACGCCAGCGTGGAGAGCTGTGTTGTCATGGTTGGACAATCTTGTCCCATGCCTTATATCAGTCGCTTCGATGTCGCAAGCGCAGACTATGATTTTGATGGCATTAGAGGAAGAATCTGCTACACGCAGAAGGAGGACAGGAAGGACTACCATAACCTCATAGTCATTGACTTGGCATAGGCGGTACAACCTTTGTTGACTACTTTTGGACAGAGAGAAAGACTCGGACACTCATGAAGTGTGGGTACTCTTACGTATTAACAAGCCTTGACCTGCGGAGGGGGAGATGAATGATATTGTGGTGAGTTGTTAGCGCTTTTTTCTGCATAGAAAGCCTAAGTTACACGAGTGGGGGAACTAATGACCGCATCGTACTGATTTAAAGTCTATGCCACAACGTGCGAAGTCACATTCCCAGTCCCGACCAAGGCTCTCCTTATGAGAAAGTGCCTCACCCTTCGTGCAGTTTCTGGTGGTCTCTAAGGTTATGTTGTGATACAAACGTCTGTCCTTCACAAGAAACCTCGTGAGTTTTCATATGACCTCGCAGCTTCCGATTAGCAGCAAATGATTGGGTACATCCTGTATGCGAGTAAATATATGGTTTTACCCCGGGCGGCGAGTGTGCTTCACAGATGCTGAGCGTGTAGCTGGTGATCCTTGGCAAAGACCTCATCAGTCTACTTCGGGGCACTGAAGCAATATTGAATGGCACCGGAGAACATGAGACATCAATCCACTTACAATATGGTCGCTCGGATTCGGGCAGATGACTATTGCTACGAGGCTGTAGGTGAGTCTGCCGCAAGTACGATTTTCGTTTCGGTGCTGCGAATTCAGTTGGGGTTTGTTGACGGTCCCGTGACTGGACCAGACGACAGCCGCCACACAAGGGAAGACTTTCTTCGTTTCCCAAGTACTGTCGTCGAAAGGATGGTGAAGTAGCCATTGCTGTTCCTCGCTGCGAAAGTACAAGACAGACATGTACTGTAATTAATTTGAAACTTTCGATAACTGGAAAATAAATAAATAAATAACATCCAAGAAAGGTGCAAGATTGGTGAAATTCTGCCCTGTATACTACCCTTCGATAAACTACCGTCGGCAAATCTAGAAAACAAATGCTTTCTGACACGCAACCACAGCAGGTGGCATTCCCAGTGGAGGTGATTTGTCACATCCTCTGTTTTATGAGTCCTCGCGAAATCGTCCGCCTGAGACGAGTATGTCGACTGATTGATCCGCTTGATCTATCTCATCTGACCGTTGACACGTAGATCTCAAAGCAATTCCGCGATATCACCTACGATCGCGCGATCTGGAACACGGTATACGCCAACGCTCGTTTGCCCCGTCTTCCCGGACCGTTTGCTTGCCAGTCGACTCAGTTTCTTGAGCATACCCTTGTCCAGTCAGAACGGTTAGCACAAACCTGGACCTCACAACCCTTCAAGGTTATTTCCTGCACCCTGGAACCAACGGGATTACGCAGTGGTCTAGATCAATGGACGGTTCTCAGTGGGAGGTGGTTTATCTGGTGCGAGACAAAACAACTTCTCTGTCGCGACCTCGATGATGGTTCTCTTCAAGTTTTGTGGGACGGAGATATAGTACTAATTCACTGTCACGCACGCCTTGTCACCTCTGTTGATGGACAACGAGTTTACGTCCTCCTGCGCGGCATAGCGGTATACCAAGGTGGACTGATGATAATGTGAGTAGAGCTCGGCTGAAGTTATGTTGCCGAGATACTGACCACTCATTCTGTAGGAAACTACTAGAGTTTAAAGTGGATGATCACTGCGGCTCTTTCCAAGTGCCGGCGCTGGTGTCCCTGGATGTTCCTCTCTTACCCGAACCAACACCATCTGCAATATCTGGTCAGTGGCCTTTTCTGGCCATTGCTATGAGTGCTTGGACCCTTGTGTGGGACATGCGCACTCGAATATTTTACAAATTACCCCCGTTCAGCTCTGCATTTGTGCGTGAATCAGTTGTGTGGAAGTAAGCTCAATATCCATTTTAAAGCAGGATTCAGAAGTAATGGAGGAGGGATCAATTTCTCACCCCCCGCAACTGATACTCTCGAAGACGCACGTAATTGCCGCCTATCATCGTCGCGATGGCAAGACTTTCATTTTCCAGGCTTTCGTCGTTCCAGACGCCCCACGTTCAGCAGGCGATGGCATTCGCGAACTTCGCCTCACCCATGAAGCATCCGTGGATCCCTCTCCCTCGCTTCTGTCCCTCTTGCGTAACTCAGTTTTCGATCCGGTTACCAGGGCCTTTAACCTCAGAATTCTGAGAGACGTCCGATCCAAACACACCAGAGGGCTTATAGAGTACACATGCGTTGACCTAACGTTACCCGAACCCTCCCTGGCAATGTCCTCCCGATGTCTATTCATGTGCAACACCTCCTCACCACTGATATAGGATCGCAGAGATTCACGGTCTCTTCGGACGATGGACATCTGAGAGGGTTCACTGGTGGACCCTCTCAACGCTCCGATGGGCTGTGTGTCGTTCGTAAATTCTCCGTGGATGCCAGCGCGGAGAGCTGTGTTGTCGTGGTTGGGCAACCTTGTCCCATGCCTTATATCGGTTGGAGCGATTTTACATCGGGATACTATGAATTTGACGGCGTTGGAGGAAGGTTCTGCTACACGCAGAAAGAGGACAGGAAGGACTACTATGACCTCGTAGTCGTTGACTTGGCATAGGCGGTACGACCTACTTTTGGACAGAGAAAGACACCCATGAAGTATGAGTACTATGATGGCCCTTAAGTATTGACAAGCCTTGACCTGCGGAGGGGATGTCAAATTCATACGAGCAGTTATGAATATACCACATTCAAGTTGGTGCAGTTCTTGTTATTGTTTGGAGTAAAAACAAACAATTACAGACTGCTCTCGTTGTCGTACTCTACTAGTAGATCAACCTGTATAAGGTTGACCATACGTCAACAGGTCAGTGTGGAGGGCGCACCGGCCCATTGCTAGAGGTGTAGTGTACGTCAACTGAATTACGACCATTCTTATGCTGAAGTGCATTGTCTCGCATTCCTGTTCTGTCGCAATGTATGGACAAACAGCAGCTCTGGAACGTTAATTGTGTCACACTGAGTATGTTCATCAGGGTGGGGTTGTTCATGCACGGACGAGGCCGGCCGTGCTGTTGCAATGCGAACTTAGTAACTTATATCGACGCAATGTAAAGATAACGACTTGACGAAAGACAAGGCATCCGTGATCGTTTGTAGTGCATCCTAAATAAAGCATGAAAGAGTCCACCAAGGCATATGAAGCGTCACTGAATGCCAATCTTCTCAATCATCTTTCCAAGGGTTCTGAAACTCTAAAAGATGAACGCAAGAATCAATGCTCCAGGAGCTTCTTTGGTGTTCGCGAGGCGCCCATTGTTGGTTGCACGTCCAACTCGAGCTCAGGCGTGAGGAGGAACTGAAGATCGTGCGCTGGATCGGTGCTGAAGTGAGTGGATATATACCGTGACGTAGTCGGTGTTTCGTGTATAATCGCTATGTCATCCGGAGACAAGACAGTCGCCAAAGGAAGAGTGACTGGCTGTGGTGAGGATTAAATAGATATCGGGATTACGTTCTTCGGCGCGGGGGTGGACATTACGGCTACAGTTGACGATGAAGGTGTGCGAGATGTAATTGAATGGCTGCGGGGGGACAGGTCCGATGGCTGTGGCTACCTCGATACTTTCTGGATGACGAGGTACTCCCATGGTGGCGGCTGGCTGGATTCGAGCCAGAGGAAAATTGGGTATCTATGTGACTTGAGGTTTTAGCTCAGAGGCTGAACATGGGTGATCAGGAATATGAACATACGGTGGAGTTATTGTCAACCGGATCTCTGTATGGGCCATCTCTTATACATTTAAGTCTGCCATCAGAACGAAAAAACTAAGCAGTAAATGGCGAAGAGGAAATGCATTGTTACAAAAGCAAAACACATTGAAAATCACCGGGTACAGAGAGGCCTTCACATCCTCAACACGCTCGACGTACGAGTCAGAATCAGAGCTTGGCGTGTTGGGGCGATGTCCCTGTGGCTGCGAAGTGCCATAGCACTGACCGTCGATGAGCCAGCTGCACCTGTTTTGCAGGAATCCCTTCCACCTTCTGGAAGGGCGCCGTGGCAACATGCTGTACGGAGACCACGTGATTGTCAGATCTTCAATTAGAGCAAACATGTGAAGAGACGATGCGTACTTGGTCCATGTGTCCATCATTATATGCGAGGTATGTCGTTTTCACGCGCACCGGTGCCTTGTGAAGTGGACACCTGGTGATGCAGCATGACTCCCTGTTGGATTCAATCAACTCGATCATGGAGTAGTGATCTGTTATAACTTATTGAAGCGACAGGTTGAGAGTTGGGACTGGGAACACGGTCGGTGGTGTCTGCAGGAAGAGGACCCAACTCGATTCCTTTTGTTTCCCCTTATCCTTTACGGTGAGCTTTGGGGGACTGGCTAGTCTATGGAAAGTTCTGCTTGAGCTGCCTGACTGCTAGTTGACGATCTGCCAGCTGCGGTCGCGGCTGCACAGGGCAGGTCACAGCGTTAGAGAGTACAAGGAGCGATGTTGTGAACGCACCCTATCTTGTCCAAATCTCGTTTCCGAGTCATGTGCATAAATACGTTATACATTTCCAGTAGCAAGCTCTCACCAGCACCGATGGCGGGTCTTGTCAATTGCCGCACTTCGCGGATCTCTAATCATTACCGGGAAACGTTGTCCTAGAAATGATGCATAATCCTATGCCAAAGGGCGTGTCCTCAGGTACTGCTTAATAGTATCTCACGCCACGATCATCTCCTGGCTCAACGTTCAACAGTGGCTGTGGTTCGACAGGTGGTCTTCTCTTTGCGAATTGCTTCACTTGGCGGTCAATGTAGCAGCTAGCTGGGCGCGTCCTGTAAGCGCAGTCGGCCAATAAAATACATTCCTTCATTCATCCTGTGCCAACCGATGTGGTTCGGATCTTTGGATCTTCAGGTATCTCCAGCGGTTTGGAAACTTGATCCTACTTGACAAACTTGACTAGTCATGAGTTTTCCGAATTGTTCCTTGTCAGATATATGAAGGACACATGGTTCACACGAGCATCCTGGTCGCTCTGCCTTCCATCCCCAACCGCAGCGTTCCAGATGTCATTTGACAGCGAGAAGAAGTCCAAGCCATCTCCAGAAAGTGTTGTCACCGCCCAGCCAGTACCAGACAACTTTATACTGCTCACAGAAGAAAACAGAGAGGGGGAAGAGCGGAAGCTGGTTCGCAAACTCGATCTGAGGCTGATGCCCACAGTCCTCGTTATATATTTGATCAATTACATTGATGTGAGCCCCCTCGTCATTGTGCTTTACTCTTGTCGACCTCCTAACGTCCTCGCAATTCTAGCGCATTGCCATTACTGCAATTAGAGTCAAGGGTATAGAGACGGATCTGCATCTGACAGGTAATTTAGACCCTGGTTCTCGAGTTTACCCTTCACACTGACTGGTTCACCGGCAGATGTCCAATACTATACACTACTCACCGGCAGATGCTCAGCATTATACACTTCTTGCTACAGATCAGCACAGATCCCTTCCAACATGCCACCAGTAGTAAGCTGCGACGTAACTGTCCTGTCCGCTTCTGCTCATACTCAACAGAACAATCTGGTCCTAGCATATATATCGAGGTTTGTCCAGTGGACATGACTTGAGCATTGTGTACCAACTGAAGATGTTCGTTCGCACTGTCTGTAGGCCATCCTTCTACATTGGTGCTTCGAGTTGCATTGTTGCCTGGGGTTTATCTAGCGTCTTGACTGGAGTCCGTCGTGTCTTTTCTGAGACAGTCATGGTTCATTAACATCTACTCACAGGTCACGAAAAACTTCGCCGACATTATAGCTTGTCGTTTGTTCATTGGACTTCCAGAAGTACATATCTTTTTGACCATCCATTTACACTTTGCTCAATTTGGTTAGGCGGCGTTCTATCCCGGAGCAATGTACCTCTTGTCGCGATGGTACACGAAAAAGGTAAGTCTGGTATTCCACCTTTCTGTATCTCTCTCATGGGCTTGCTCGTAGGAATTGGCCTTGCGTTCAGCCATTTTCTACGTCTGCTTATTGATATCCAATGCACTCAGTAGCGTAACTATATTTTACGGGCGAGATCCTCTCAGCGTCTCATTTATTCTTCAGTGGATAGCGGCTGGAATTCTGGGAAACACGCAAGGAAAGCTGGGAATATCTGCCTGGAGATGGTAAATAGTCCTAATACTCAGCCCTGCATCATGCCAGTGATTCATTGCTATTACTCCCAGGCTGTTCTTCGTCGAGGTACTTACTACTCAGTGGTTCTCCGTGACTCCATTTTCCCTCTGACCAGGTATCCATGCCATGCATAGGGCGCCATCACAATGTTTTTCGGCCTGCTGACCATGTGCGTGCACTAATACGTCTGGGTGGTTTTTTGGAACTGATTTGGTTCTCTCATGACTCCAGGTGGGTTCTTCCGGACTCTGTGAGCGTCTATCTGGTTTTAGTGCGCATTAGTGAATGTTCGTTGACCGATTGGTGCCATCGTTAGCCCTATAACACAGAATGGTTGTCCTCTGCGGAACGCCACTTGGCGCAAGTGAGACTTGCAGAAGATGCCGGAGAGGCTGATCAGGACTCCTTGGATACTACGTGCGTCCTATTCCGTTCATTGCCAATTACTAGTCGAGCTGAACCCACGCTGTGGTTTTATATCCCAAATAACAGAATCTTTGAGGGCTTCAACCTCGCCATCCGGGATCCTAAGGTTTGGATCTTTATGATGATGAGCTGCTCTCAGCTCCTCGGGCTGAGTTTCATCAACTTCTTCCCGACGTGAGCCTCCGCGATTTTGCATGCAGTGTACAATGCTCATAATTCGTGCGGTAGCTTGACTGCGATTCTTGGATACGATACCACTGTTACCCTCCTGATGGCTGCGTGAGTATGTCGCCATTGTAAATGTCTGCACTTCAATACCTTTTCTGGCAGTCTTCCGTGGGTGTTTGCGTCAATATGCTGCGTGGTCAATGCGTGGAATTGTGGTAAGACGCAGCAGTCAGATTACGTCGATCTTAATGTTTTGCAGATCGAACTGGGGAGCATTACTTACACCTCGCAAGCTGGTGGTGGGTTGCCATCCTTGGTTACTTCATCTCTTTGGCCACCATGTCGACTGGCGGAAGATATTTGTCGCTGTTCCTGGTAACCACTGGTTATTGTGGTACGTCTCCGTTCTCACAATATTCTGTAATCCTAAATGCGCGATTAAATAGGCTTTGCTCTGACACTGACATGGGTCTCGAATGCCGTTCCCCGTCCACCCGCGAAGAGATCTGCGGCGATAGGTCTTGTCAATGGGTTCGGAAATCTTGGGAACTTGTGCGACATTTTCTCTTTCTGCAAACTGAGAGGGTTATTCACCGTTTTTGCCAAAGGATGGGATCTTACATTTGGCAAGCAAGCTGGGGTCCTGAATATCATCAGTCTATGATTATCGCAATCTGTAGTCTGGTACTCTCGACCTTCTTAGGTCTAAGTGAGTTCCAATTCCGATGTCTGCTCACCAAACATACTCATCCATCTCTCTAGTCATTCGACAGATGCTGATACGCGAGAACAGCCAGATGGATCGGCTAGACTGGGAGCTCTTAGAAGGTCCTGAACGTGATCATATTCACGAGGCGGCAAGGTTGGAAGGTATCACGTTTGAAGAGGCGATGCGCCGTCGCAAGGGCTTCCGCTACCTCTATTAAGATGCTCTGCATGTATTACATGGATCGGATTCATAGCTTGAACATTCGTGCATTAATGCTCTGAAGCCTGTGACCCTTCTTTACCTGTTCTCCACCACAGCAAGCTAGGCCGTACACGGCCCTCGTTGTGGTATGAAAATCTAATTCACGGGAACAGAAGAGTGGAAGCAGACGGGACAAGGGCTCCGAGTTGGCTTGTGTGACACTGGAAAAACTTTTCTTTCCATGCCTTCGACTCTGAGGCCCAGTGAGAACTGGTTGTGACCGGGTGAGACCAGGACTACATGGAGTATGCATACGGATAGCTCAGATCGACCTATACAGTTTTCCACCGGCACTTGAACCACGAAAACTTATGTGCCTCGCATTCCACAACGACACAAAATTAATTAGATCAGAGTGTACCATAAGTTAGGTATAGATATACCCTTGCCTGGAATATATTATCTACTGGAAAGAATTTGTTGTGAATGTGCAGTGCGCTGCAAGATTAAAGGCCCTTTATCCTGTTACACTGGCACTTGAACCACCGCCAAAACGGGTATATCAGCGTGATCAGTGTTATCTTACCGATATCGCACCATGCATTGTTCTCTTCATTGGCCTGCTGACATGATCAACCTCCATTGAGTGTCACGCCAGTATGAGGGAGAAGATGTTTCATATTTAGCTACTAGCAACTACACAATACAACATAATTTCAGAAACAAGTTAGAAACGAGTGGGTGGGGTGAAAACCGTGTGGATGGGGTGCGTGGGTGGAGGTGACGGTCTGTTTTCGACATGTCAGGTCTGCTTTCGAGACGGCGGGATTATTTTTGAGGCGACGGGATCCATTGTTGAGGCGGCGAATCCATTCGTGATGGGTCAAGTCGGGTCTGCTTTTGAGACGGCGGTGTCGTATTCGAGGCAGCAGGTCCATTTTGATGCAGCAAGTCCGCTTTCGAGGCGACATGATTATTTTTGAGATGGCCGGTCCACTTTCGAGGCGGGTGGGGTCATTTTTGAGGTGACAGGTCCGTTTTTGAGGTGGCGGGTCAGCTTTTGAGATGACGGGTCTATTCGTGATGCGGTGGCTCCGATTTCGACACTTCAGGTCCACTTTTGAGACGGCGGGGTCGCTTTTGAGGCGACGGGTCCAATTTCGAGGCGGTGGGCCCATCCCTAACACGTCGGGTTCGTTTGTGATGCAGTGGGCCCATTTTCGACACTTTTGAGACGGCGGGGTCACTCTTGAGGCGACGCATCCAATTTTGAGGTGGTGGGCCCGTCCCCGACGCGTCGCGTCCATTTTTGAGACAGTGGGGTCGCTTTTGAGGTGACGGGTCCGTCTGTGGGGCTGTGGTTCCGTTCGTGAGGCGGCGGGTCCATTCATGAGGCGACAGGGCCGGTCCCGAGACGACGGGCCCATTTTTGAAGCGATAAGTCCCTTTATGAGGTGCTGGATCCGCTTTCGAGGCGTAAGGCATGCGGAGGCACGAGTAAGGCGTTTCGGGCCAGGGAGCCATCTCGGGGGTAGGTGTGCAGTTTTGGGCACGGTTGCAGCGCGGGTGAGCTGTTTTGGGTGTTTTGGGTGTGGTGTTGTTGCGGCGCGTTGCAGACGGGCGTGGTTGTATGGCTGTGAGTAAACTTGACTGTGGTTCTGGGACGTGGGCACTGTGAACACCTGTCACTTACATAATTGACATGATTATCCATTTTAGGCTTATCGTTACTGATTGTGCACATATGTGCTCCTCCCCACACTCCCTTGGCCGGCATCGTCATGGCAAGCCAACAAGATTTTTTTTCGTAGATCGTACATTGACGAAAATAAGCCAAGACCTTTCTGTACATACTGCAATGATCAAGATAGTAGAGATGTATAATTTTCTTGCTCGAGCAGCTGAATACCACAAATTGGGCAACAAATTACTATACTGTCTACAAGTTTCCGGGACTACAAATTTCGTACAGTCCTCTATATTGTAGTCCAACATTCTAAACAACTACTCTGTGTGTTGTGTTACCTGGATCATTGATAATTCGTGCGCTGTGGTCATTTGGTTCAAGTGCCGGTGGTGGTTCAAGTGCCGGTGGAAAACTGTAAGTGTGAAGATAACGACTTGGCGGAAGACAAGTCATCTATGACTGTCTGTAGTGCATCATAAAAAAAGTATGAAAGAGTTCACAAGGATATATCAATTGTCGCTAAGCGCTGAACGTTGAACACCAATCCTCTCAATCCTTCCAAGGATTCTGAAATTCTGGCAGATGAATGAGTGGATAGGGGTCGAGATTACATAATTTTATAAGTTGGGACCACGCCATTCGAGCCATTCCCTAGCCATGAGGCGGCCGAACCTGCTTGTTTGCAAGCATTCAATATCCTTAGAAGACCATGTATTTTTCTGCCGGAGTACCAGTCGAACAAGTTGTCTCGTCTTCCCCACCACGCACAGCCCAAGATCTGACCGTTTTTCAATCCACTCAAAGAAGTCAAAGCCCTGCTGTGGCGAGCGAGCAGCTCGAAATGCATAGCGTTGGGTTGGCTCGTCTCCTGCCTCCTTACACTAATGCTGACTGCCGGATATGAATCAAGCCTTCCCGAACTCAACCAATGGGTCGTAGAAAACGTCCGGTGCCAAACAAATTTAAAGCAGAGGAACGCAGACGAGATGCTCGAGTGTGTATTTATTGTGGCGTGTTTCTCGGGAGCCGAATGAGCCTCATTCATGCTCAGCAGGTGCCTCGATCCAGTTCTGCCCATCTGCAGCGGGCAGCCTAATGAGAACGGACGTTTCCTGGCTTCTGGTATCAAAACTGCTCTCACATCCTCGTAAGTATCTGACGTGCCTAGCGATGTTAATGTTCAACGTTTTTTCCTGATTTCATACACCAGTGCCACCAGCGCCTCGTCTGAAAATGAGGTTGACATGTACGCCCCAATTGCAACCGTGAACGCGTCCAACACTACGCTGGCCTCTCTCCAGGAACCGAACATCAACGGCATGCGTGGTCCTGCACGCGATTGGGTGGGGATGGTTGTTCTGCGAAACGATGCCAGCGTTATCTCCCAAACTCAACATGGCGAGACCAGACCGGATGGGCACATACGATTCGACGCTGCGAATGCGCCCGAGCCCAATTCGAAACGCCCTTTGCAGGATGATGCGGACGCATACACGAGCAAACGACCCAAGACCGAGAACAAACCAGCAAGCTCACAGCCAATGCTTTGCGGTGTCAGAATGTTCAACGCTGATCTGACAGTCAACCGCATCATCAATCTTATAGTTCGCAGTAAATATTTTCTTAGTCAGTGACGGAACGCTATGCTCAGTGCTTCTCAGATGGCGTCATTTGGATGTGGTATTACGACGGTCAACGCGTCGTCGCCGTGGGGAGCATCAATGACATTCAAGATTTCCCTCGCTTTCCTGTCTTACCATACGGGTACTGGTCGTTTGCGTTGGTCGACTGGGGTCGAAATACGAACTCTCAACCACATGACACTGGGAAGAAGATAGACTACCATACCATCACTCCCGACGAAATGGAATTCGGATTGAAGTCGGACAGCAAGGATCGAGTAATCCAATGTAGGCTGAAAGGACGCCGGACGGATCTTGTCGACGTCAAATGCAACGACGAGAAGTATTCCGAGCAGACGGAATGCAGCATGGCGGTGAAGATTTGTTACGGAGACGCGCGGGTCTGCGAGAAAGACATTCTGGAGGTCACTTCCGACGACGTCAAGAGACCCGTGCCGTTTTCACTTTTCTCCCACGAATTTTCTGTTTCTACGTCCGCCGTCAGGAAGGCGTTTACTCTCAAGGATACTGGTACAGACAGCCACAGGCCGTTCCTCGTATTCCCTAAGCTCTTCCCAACTCAAGGGCTCCAGTTGGACCAACTGTTCGACGCATGGCGCCATTGCTTCTTGTGTGAGTCTCGCCATGTATTGTGGTCGTTGGTTCTGGACGTCACACTACTCTAGGTCACTATGCCCTTTGGAAGTCGGGCATCTATCATCGTGACGTCAACTGCGACAACCTAAAGTACTATTGGCTCAATGGCAAGATCATGGCTGTCTTGAACGATTACGACCTTGCGTCTTTGGCGACTTCCACATCCCCTTTGGGTAACGAGCGCACTGGAACGATACCATTCATGGTGATCGATTTCCTGAGCGACATTGGCCAGGATGGCGAACTGGAGCTCCTATATCGCCACAATCTGGAATCCTTTATCTGGGTGTTCATCTGGATTTGCCTCCAGTACAAGAATGGCAGGTTACGATCGCCCGGACCCTTAGATGCATGGGCCGAAGTCAATGCCGGTGACTGTTCTGAGAAGAAATATTATTTCCTGCAAAGGCCTCGACTACCTCACGATCTTGCCGTCAACACGAGACTTCGTGTTTTGACGGTTGTTTGTTTCCTTGCCGACCAGTACAACACTCGCTGTAGTCGCAAAAGAGAACTGGACATTGCTCATAGGGCTCTTCGTCGAGCTGAGCAAAACCCGACTTCTCAGATAACGAATATTCAGGAGGAACTCGAGCGATGCAGAGCGGAGCTTGTCGAGGAATCCGCAGACAAGGTATTTGCGAAATTCGCACTGGAGATTGGCTTCGATCAAGAGGCAATAGAACAGAAGCTCGTGAAAGGCATCCTAACTTGAAGATGGAGCAGCACAGGCAATCATACCTTTGGAACCGAGCTGGAACTTGCAAATGTTTTTAGATATTCGCCTACACCACTGCTCTTTGACTCAGGAGCAAGTATGCGATTAGAAATAGACTTGTCTCGGATTTAGCAAAGAAGCGATCTAAATACGTATCTTGTCAATACTGCTACTATAAAAGCATTCGACGCGTAGTGAAACAGTATAATCCATCTTCCACAGCATCTGCACAGCGAATAACCTGGGTCCTGCTGCTATCCTGCGTTTCAACCTACCGGGTTGCATAACAATTGTCAGGATCAACGCTAATTACTAGGGACCGTGTCGCAGGGACAGGCCAGGAATTGACACAAGTTACCGGCGCTCCATCAAATCCGATGGGTATCGTTCTACTGATCGTGAAATACCGCCATGTCGGAACACAGCTATGCGCAGATACATAAATACGTGCTTGCTCTGGCGGCTCTGCAGATACCAGAGTACTACCACCACCCATGAGCATATTCCGATTACCACTCACCTTCGCTGGTGCTGTTGCATTCCACATATCGGCGAGACCACCAACAAAACCAGACTTCCACGAGAAAGTTGAATCAGCGAAGTTGGAGTCCCTATTATGCACCTCTACCAGGGTCACCTCCCTCGTCCGGGTAAGCCTTCAGATGGTAAAAGTCACAGTCGCTCGGTGTCTGATGTGATGGCAGGCAATCTTCTGGACAGGGGCGCTTGCCGAGGTTGCACACACGATTGCATCCTACGTCCAACCCTCCTATGTTCCACTAGCCTTTCCCTTTCTCTCACTACGAGACGCAGCCAAAGGAACACCCAGTACAACGTTCCTAGTTGGTAGCGTTCTCGCAGTATCGGGCGGGCTGATCCGCCTGATGGCCTATCGTGCCCTAGGCCGGTTCTACACCCACTACCTTGGCCGGTGCAAGGGACACGCGCTCATCACCACCGGTCCCTATTCTGTCGTTCGCCACCCAGGATACTCCGGCCTCGTTATGTGCAACCTGGGAATTATGGCCATGCAGTTGAGCAGTGGCTCGTGGATGCGCGAATCTGGGGCGATGGATTTCACGGGAACACGCATGTTGGCGTTGATGTGGGTGTTGGTCGTTGGCGCTGTGTCAGTGAGCGCTGTTCGAAGGGTCAATGAAGAGGACCGCATGATGCGGGATACATTCAAAGTGCAGTGGGAGGATTGGGCGGCAACAGTCAGGTACAAATTAGTCCCTGGTGTCTATTGACTTGACTAGGCCAAGGTCACGGAAGAGTTTAAATAATTCTGATTTAGCACCTTAGCATGCAATGCCATTGGTTTCGCAGAACGCTACAGAAGTCCAACCGAACGAGGTGTATCTGCTGTGAGAGAATATCATTCTATCCGGTTATTATCAATGTCCGACATCAGCAGCACAAGATCAGTCCGGTGACTTCAAGTTTGTGTCTGTAATCGACTCTATAGAGCTTGTTCTACATCATACATATTAGTACCTACTAGACTATGGAGCTAATAATAATGAGTTGGGTGAATGAATTGGAAGAGCTGACTAGATGTGCTCATCGTCACCTACTATTTGCCTGATCCGCACACGCCTTCGAGCAGTAGTCGTACTTCCCTGCCTTCGGTGTACTTCGGCAGTACTAGCGAGCAGAAATAGTCAGCGCCGCAGCATCGAAGAAAAGTTGATGAACGCGATGCGTACATTGCACATCACAGCGGCTGTGTCGGCACACGTTCGGCTACAGAACCTGGAGTTTTGGTGCTTCTGTTTGTTGTGGCATAACTCGCAGAGACCATGCGAAGTGTTGGAAGCGTGGCTTTGAGGTGCGCTACTCTTGCCATGGGAATGATTACTTGGACCCCCGTGACCTACCGTTGTATCGGAGATTATTCCAGGTCCTAAGAATGGTCACACTCACGCAGTTCATGGCGAAGCCGCATGAGAGCTTTTCCCAGCTCGTTACTCCCCGATCCATCGGCCCCGATACCCCAAAACCAGTCCCGTGGGGAATCCTATTAATGGCGTCCCTTCAGCCCGCGGCTTGGATCTGATCGAGTCCAACCTACCTCGACTAACTCAGCGTTTCCTGTGCCGAGGAGCAACTTCTTCAAGCTACTGTGCTGGGTAAATTTGAGCTTGAGTGCTGTTTCCATCTGGCATGGAACGTTGTGAGCGAATTATTTGTCGCCAGGCTAAAACGACACCTTTTCAACGTGGACCTGTGCCCAGTCGGATCTTACTGCACTTTGGTGTTTGTGTGCTTCGTCAAAAGCCTGCATTGGTTGTTTACCACACGTCCGAATGCGCTCTGCGATCTGGGGATGGGCATCGAGAAACTTGCATATCATCGCCATCAGTTCGCACGTGTCTCGACCAAGCTACCGGTCTAACCTTAGACGCCTGAAACAAGTGCTCGCTCGTAGGATACCGTTTCCCTTTGTACATCACATCGTGGGGTGAGAAATTCGTGAATTCGTAGTATGGTTGCCCCTTCTCATAGAACAAGATCCTGTTCTGCGTTCTGCGTGGTAAGCTTCTGAGCAGCTGGCTGTCAGCAGACAGAGTTATTCTCGGCAAGGCAAAAAATGGCACACGAACTGTGATCCACGCTGGTAGTTAACCCTATGCGAAGCTCTCCCTGACGTAACAACGCGAGCGTCTTCTGCACTGGCAACTCCGCATCGGAAGCACCCAGTAATTGTTGATGCAATGACACCCATTTATGCAGATATTGGTTGATTCAGACGAGTCGAGGTTCAGAAAAAACTCCGGACGACAGAAAGGAAAAAGTAAGTCTTGCAAACGAGAAGTGAGAAACGAGCAATTCGGCGTCTGTGACAGGAGAGGACTCACTTTCTAGGGCCCTGCATCCTTCACATCATGGTCTCGGCTAATGGGAATGCGGTAAACACGTTGTGCGCAGCCTGCGGAACTGGAGCCGATTTCAGTGGCGAACAGCCTTGAGGGACACGGTGGCTCCGTGTGCGTCAAACAAGGTAAGGTTTCCTGTACAGACGCAAAGAACGGCGAGCAGCACGCGAGATCAATACTCCATGGATACACTGCCCAGCGTAGACAAGGTTCATCCACCATCACCACTGGTCTAGAAGGATGCATCATTGAATACGCACTCCACAAAGTGCCAGCATTGGATGAAATGTACCGGTCCGCAACTTACAATAAACATGGATGTCGTACTCGTTGCTTCGAATCGCCTTCTGCGGAAATTACAACATGAAGCCAGCATGGCCAACACTGCATCAGATTCATTGCAAGTCAGTGTATGTCCACGCGAAGCGAGATCAGCATCGCCAGGCATTGGACAGCCCATCTCCTAGCCACGCACATCAAGTCTGATACCCCGCATCGAAGTAATGGTACGAGAAGCAATTCATGAACATCAATTGCAGCTATCGCGGGATGCCAGCACGTGAATTACTATCCAATGAGCACAGCAAGTCAATGTCTGGGTGGGAAGAAGTGAGACGAAAAACTCATAGGAATCACTACCCTCCATTCTCCACCCACTCTGCGATCCTCTGCAACGTCTCTCCAACCTCAGGCTCGTGCCACGGAAATAAGAGATGGTCGTGCAGTGAGTCTTTTGCCTCATAGTAGGCAACCTGACCCGGTCCCTCGCCCTCGCCCATGTCCCTCTCCATCTTCCACCATAACGACCTGATTGAATCCAGCATTGGCTCAGCGCCGCCTGAGCACACCAACGTCCTCGGGAACCCTCCGAAATGGGCCGTGATGCACGCGTTAAGCGATGCAGGTGAAACATAAACATTTCGTTCTGCAAATCCGAGCCCAAATGGCCCAAGAAATGCTCGTTTACTATAAGATACGCGGGTAGCTCCACGGGAGCCAGTGTAGTCGGCGGAATAATGGTTCGAGATGGACGTGTTAGGTCCTTCATGGGAGGCGCTGAGGTCGGCCCATGGGGAAAGAAGGAGAAGGCCCCCGGGAAGAGGCGGTAGATAGAGGTCGGGATGGTAGTCTTGATAGTCTCGTAGATATCGTATCAGCGCCAGCGCAAGATTGCCTCCTGCGGAATCACCTTGGATGATGATGTCCGCTGGGTGAAAGCCGAGAGTGTCAACGAGGTAGTTGTATCCTGCTACCGCATCTAGCAGAGCAGCAGGGAAGGGATTGGATGGCTTGTATGGCTTCGCAGTCGATAGTCTGTATTCAATGGCGAAGGTCCGCGTAATGCCCGGGCAATACTTGAGTACGCCACGCGCGATGTTGGCAGTGGGATCTTTTGGGTGGGCCGAGAGCTGCATGTAACCTCCCCCCGTGAAGGCGATAGAGAACCTTGTCACCTGGCCGAGGCGGTGCCCCGGCGGGAAGTGCTTCATCTCTATCGATCCAATAGCCAGGAATTCGCGCACACTGCACGTCTGCTGCAGTGGCCAGAACCATGATTTCTCCAGTAATGAGGTGTGGTGCCGCGTCAACCCAAACACCCTTGACGCCAGGTCCTGGCGTAATTGCACGATGCGTCGGGAAGGTGGTCAACGGGCCAGTTCTGTGGCGAAGTTAGCTATCGCAGCCTGAGGAGATATTTGAGAGGTGCACACTTTTGGGTCACCCGGAATAGGTGGCGAAATAACCTGACCAGGACTGAACGCTTCACTGTCCAGGACGGCCTTGGGCGCCATGATTGTGGATATGAAACTACAAACCAGTAGGGAACCCTGAAGAGGGTGGTGGTAAAAATTTGGTACGTCACATACAGCCCAAACCAAGGCTGCTCGCGAAGCTCGTACACCATAAACTTGACGTAACGACGAGACTGAGATGGAGGTAAGGGAACGACAGACAACGTTTTCAGATATCTCAATGAGCCATGATGGTGGTTGTGGTGATGCCCAGTAATATAAAATAGTTGAGCTGTGCAGCCTGACCTACATCGATGATTGATGTGAGGGAACAACCGTCAAAGAATTTCCACGCGAACGCCACCAACATCAAACAAATGATTGCATCTTACAAGAACATCGCTTTCATGAACTTTCCCGCGTATTGTGCTCATTTCCTATGAAACTCTGGTGGTCGCAACAAACATGGACATTTCTGTGGTGAGCGCCCATTCGGTACAAATAGCAGTGCAGGACAAATCCTTCTCGCGTCTGCATCTCAACGACCTTTCAGCAAGGCGGACTGCTGGTCAGCCAGTGTAACTCGTCTTCTGCTGTACGTGAAGATTTGCCAGTGTATGGCACCCTCACCGCCTACGCACTATATGGAGGAGTACTTGGAGGGTTACATTGCCGTTCGAAATTCGGGAACTCCACTATTCGTATTCCTGGCTGTCAAAGCGATGACCGCAGATGGAAGATGCTCCCGCATCGATAAGAGATCGAAGGAGAGCAGCCAAGATGGACCGAGGATTGACAACTAGACTTGCTGTACCTCAGCCTCGTCCTGCGACGGGAATGTGTGATCTGCTCATACCGCCAATGACGAACTTGCACGGAATGGGGAACTATTACAGCCATCGAGAGGTACCGGATTTCCACTTAGGCATTTCTCGAGAGCGCCGATGAACTTGTCATGAGTGACTCGGCTCTCAGTGTCGTGAGAGCCTTGAGCATGAGATGAACAGCCCGCCTGCTACAGCCGCATTGTCTGTGCCCCATCGCTTGGTGATCTGTTCTGCTGTCAAAATGCAAAACCCCGAGTTGGAAGAGAAACTGGTGACCTATAGCACCAACGGCAAGTAACCAGAGACTCGCCTCGCAATGCACACGATTCGATTTTCAATTGCGCCGAACTTGAATTCCATTCAAAGAACGCCCTGGTAGTCCTGATGGTAGTCTCGAGCAGGATGAATGCCAGGCATGAACCTGCAAGTGTCACCGCGACTGTCTGAGTTGGGTGGTCTATGATGGGAACACACGGATTCCTGTCTCGATGTATCGAAATGATGTGCTCCGAGTCATGGTTGACGCGGAGTGCTTCGTTGCGAACATGATCTAGAAAGGATACATGAGGGGATATATCTCGCACGAAAAGCAGATAGTCGCATTGGCTAATTGAATGCGTTCTCGAGGTTGGGATATCGACAAGCTCCATCCAGTTTGCTGTAGCCTGTAGCACTGCTAATGCTATTCGATTTAGTTGAATACGTAAGGCCAAGTGCCTACTACACGCCCAAACTAGCCTGACGTCAGCTGGACATAAAACTTGAATTATGTACGGTTGAGGTCCACCATTGGTCTGAATGGGGTTTTTCGTCGCATGACCTTTGGATGTAATCTAATTGATCTCGGCCAGATGAGGCGAAGCGCGAGATAAGCCAGCAAAGACGGCCCCCTTCGTGCAGTGAGGAGGCCTCGTGAAATTTTGAGCCAAATACAGCCAACCGGAGTACCTAGTATACAGAGGGCTCAAATGCGAGCGTGAATAGGCCGAATTCGTGCAGACCGAACCAAACGAAATAAGTGTGAGACGCTATAATGACTAGTGAGAAGGGAGGGAAGGAGGGTTTTTTTTTTTTTTTTTTTGATTGTGGAAGGGATAAAGGTAGGAGAAGAGAAGCGCACATAGATAGCTAGAGTGACGCGAAAGGCGGGTCGTGTATAGGGCGACCGTGAAATAATAAGGCTTGAAGAAGAGTTGGATTTTTGCGGACGTAGCGTTCCCATGCATCGGAGCGCCAACGACCGATGGCTTGTATTTGAGATGGTGGAACCCCAGAGGCAGCAAGAGAGGTGGCCCCTCCGGCACGCATGGAGTGACCTGCAAAGGACGTGGGAAGCATGCGGCGCAGGCGACGCACGAACCAGGCACGGGTGGGAACAGAACCATTGGCACAGAGCCAAAGATGGGGGTGGAACGGAAAGCGTGAATCGCGAGATGCAAGATATCGCGTGAAGAAAGTATGAGGGTCAGGGTCCATACGGCTCTTTTGGACGAGGATAGTGCTACCCTTGAAGAGATGATCAGATTTGTCGTGGCGTAAGTCAAACTGATAAGTAAGAGGAGTGACCCGGACGGATGTACGACGAGTCAGCTTAGAGCTGTCTCGAAGTTGAATGGCGTCAGGTTGTACTAGTTCGCCGGTCCGTAAGAGGGCGAAAAAAACCAGTATATAGTTGGGCAAGAAAGAGGAGGTCGTCGTGCGAGTGAGGTAGTGGAGTGTGAGAGGCGATGCGAGTTAGATGATCACGCGTCAAGGGCTCCTTGCGCCGCGTGGGCTGGGAGAGACGGCGCAGACAGCCTTGCATAGTACGGGTGACCAAGCGAGCATGGCGGGAAGCCTTGACGTGAGGGTAATGAGGTTCAAGATTACAGACAATTCCAGTGAGATAGCTCATGACCGATCGGGGTTCAATGTGATGAGACGCATAAGTAATGTAGAAGGAGAGGGTTTCAGGTGTTGGATCGATAGGGAAGTGGTGCAAATTACAGAAGTCGAGGTAAGAATTGAGGTGAGACCCGTAGGAACGTTCCGTATTGCGCGAGAGAGCCATTCCTAGGACAATAGAGCGCTCATAGATGAGCCGCTCCATGGTCCAGGGTTCCCGTTTGGGTTGCCTGGACCGAACCGATGCATGGATCATTTTTGGGCTGCCCCCAGCGTATGTCGAGGGGTTGAAAGTAGTAACTAGCGAGTTTTCGGAAAGGATCTAGCACTTCTTGATTACCGAGACGTAACAAGTGGTTAGCCACAATGTTTTTAACGCCGGAGATATAGAAGATGCCGAAGTTGGTGTAGTCGGGAAGAATGAAAATGGCGAGTTTTTCTGTGCAAGACAGCACACGTGTTGTAGGGGGAGCAAACGCGCGTGAAACTTCGAAATAACTTTCGTCGGCCTCGTCGTGCACACAAAGCAAATTGAGCCAGGAGTCATTCGACATCCGAACTCGTATTGCATCAAGGTCAACATTGAGGCCGTTGACAGGGAGGTGAGCCCTCAACACCCTCGAGACATTCTCAAAGAGCGTGAGAAGTTTAAGCTCGGGGACAGTCTGGACGGCGATGTGTTCCTCGACACCCTCGCCGGTCGCATGCGTGCTCGTATTGACATTCCGTCGCCGATTTATCACAGATACCCCTATTCCATTTGTGACAACAATCTTTATCCATGCCTGCAGAGGATCTCCCATCATTCCGCCTCGCTTGCTCTGCACTCCGATCTCCCCCTGAGTTTGGACCCACCCCAAAGGGGGAGAGATAAATGGTCCTAAGGTCATCAAACTTGGCAAATTCGTTGAGGCGCAGGTGTTTTTGATTGGCAGCGCGGAGTCTGGCGGCCTTATCGAATTCGATGATGCGGTTATGATGGGATGGTTGTACCGAGGCGAAAAGCTGCGAGACGTATGTTTGCCAGGTAGAATATTCTTCATACCGCTGGGGGAGAGCAAAACTCGTTGCTTGAAGGGTTTTTCCGAATGCGATAACCCAGTCCCCATGGGTTCGGACGACTTTCGTTTGCTTGGGCAGGCGAAGCGATAACTGGAAGAGATCACCAACATCACGGGTTTGCTTTGGGTCGACCTCGGTGGAGTAATGGGCTCCAAGAACTTTGTTAAGGTCGACGGCCAAACCCTTGACAATATTGACCCACTGGTCCGGGGGGAAGTCAGGTGCTCCGGGAGCAAGCAAGATCTTCCTAACGACGTAGGTGGGGTCATTCGCCCAATTGTCGAGGATAGCGAGAATTTGCTGCAAGTCAGGGGAGAGGGAGTCTCGGAGGATAACACTAGATGCCCCCCAAGGAAACAGGGATTCGTTGATAGATGCTTTACGCCGCTTCGGTTCTGATTCATCGGCACTCCCGAAGTCAGACGGGGTACGAACCCGTCTTCTGGGTCGAGGCCGTCCTTCACGCGGAGGACTAGCACTTCCTCGTTCTGAAACCGAGGTTGACTTTCTTCCAATAGGAGAGGGATGTCGCGACTCTTGATGAGATCCATTTCCAGAGGCATTCCTACGCTGCCCTTCTCTGCTTTCCCAATCTCGCTTGTCGGATTCATCAAGCATGTGAAGATAAGATGCAAAGGCTTCTTCATAGGCCACGGACTCTCCACTCCGAGCTTTTCCTTGAGCGAGAGACCTCTGTATCGCCATAATGGCGTTAGACTTCGGCACGGCACCTCGAATGTATTGATCAACTTGGTCAGAACAAAAACTGACGACCCCTTCATCACATCCCTGAGGAGATCCAGATCCTGAATTCTCTCGGGTGGAGAGAGTTCGGGATGGACTCGTGACATTCTCGCTCATGAATTGAAAAAGTTTTGATGTCAAACGTAGTTTGGAGAGTTGACGAAAATTCTCGACACAACTTTGCGACTAGCGATATTCAGAACAGGTCAATAACCGCCTCAACCAGCCTCAACCTTTGGAGATGTTGCCTACCTAGCGAGGTGACAGGACGGGTCAAGAGGGGCAGAGTACCCCTGTAACTGCCACGCTCGCTATGCAGACTCGGCGAGGCGATGATGCCTCGATGACGCATCGAGCGTCAGCCACAGGTGGCTACGGGTTTGTAAGACAAACCACGTGGATGGGTTAGACCCAGAGCGAAACGGATTCGCTGATAAATCTGGCTGTACTCGCTCAATTAGCTTCGTATAAATTTATTTAAACCCCAATAAAACATAAAATAGTCCCTTTCTTCTAGAAGGTATCACCCGGGTTCTGCCGTACATTGCACATCGGTTTACTGGGACATTTGCCGGACATCCGAGATGGAGCCAACCATTTATGTTGTGACCTGCCGGCACGAGCTACATCAAGGCTGACATCCAGCTGACGTCTGGTCGTAGGCACCACTGATGCCTATAACAATGTCTCATTATCATTGTCAGCGACATAGCAGTCATTGTGTGCGCTAGCAGCAATTTCGGAATCAAGTAAAGTTCTACTTTTATAAGTAGATTCAAACCATTCAAACGCACTTATTTGATACTTATTCTGCTTTTCCTGTACTCGCCACGAACTTGAAAATATATAGATATTGTAATTAAGCACAAGAAAATAAGTAGAACTGCCGCAAAATAATTGAAGGTGACGGGTCTGTTTTCGGGGCGGTGGGTCCGTTTTCAATACGTCGGGTCTGGTTTCGAGATGGCGGGGTTATTTTTGAGGCGACGGGATCGATTTCGAGGTAGCAGGTCCATTTTTGAGATGGCGGGACCGCTTTCCACATGTCAGGACTGCTTTTGAGACAGTGCGATTGTATTTGAGGCAGCAGACATGTCGGGTCCGATTTCAAGACGGCATATTGTATTCGAGATGATGGGTCTCGTTTTCGACACGTCGGGTCCACTCTCGAGATGGCGGGGACACTCTGGAGGCGACGGGTCCGTTTTCGACGCATCGGGTCCACTTTTGAGGTGACGGGGGTGGGTGGGTGCGACTGAAAACGCATGAGCAGAACTAAAAACACACGGGCGGTGTTAAAAACGCACTGGCAGGCGCGAGTGAACGTTTTGAGGGCAGGTGGTTCCATTTTTGGGTGTATGTGTGCTGTTTCGAGTGGGGTGTGCTGTTGCAAGCACGTTTGAGGTGCTTTGAGCTTGTATGTGTTGGAAATCGCGCTCGTCGTAGTACCTACGTAGCTTACATAATCGTACCGAACATAGTACGCGTGTCAGTAGTACTACAAACCTTAGCTTTTTCGCTCACGTCCTCGCCGTTCGCGCCTACGGATTTCTTCGGATTTCCTATAGTATGTAGGTTGAGTGAGAGTCGAAACAATTACTTACCCTGTGGTCTCGTAGCTACAGTGTCGTGTGGGTTCAAATGAACTTGTCAAATTTTGCGTTGTATGAGGCAGGTCACGTGATCTGCCAGCTTCAACGCTTGTAAATTTTGCCTGGACTCTCTAAACTCTGTTCGTCTGACTCCTTCATGCACAAGCAACACAGTCAGGCTAGGTAAATGCATATAACAGACCCGTGACCTCAAAAGCGGACTCGACGTGTCGAAACGGACCCACCACTTCGGAAACAGACCCGTCGCCTCCAGAGTGACCCCACCATCTCGAAAGTGGACGTCGAAAACGAGATCCGTCGTCTCGAATACAATATGCCGTCTCGAAATCAGACCCGACATGTCTGCTGCCTCAAATACGGCCCCACCGTCTCGAAAGCAGTCCCTCCATCTCAAAAATGGACCTGCTGCCTCGAAATCGATCCCTCGCCTCAAAAATGACCCCGCCGTCTCGAAACCAGACCCGACGTATTGAAAACGGACCCACCGCCTCGAAAACAGACCCGTCACCTTTCAATTATTTTGCGGCAGTTCTACTTACAGTATTGACTTTGCTTGTGCTTAATTACAACTGAATGAACGGCGTGTGCCTGCATCCATATTTTTTAAACTCGTGGCAGGTACAGGAAAAGCAGGATAAGTATCAAATAAGTGTGTTTCGAGTAACAATCAGTTGGTATTAAGTTATGGTAAGAGATCCGAGGTTTTCCTGATGATATGCTTAGTGGACCTCTTAGCAATGCCTGATAGATGGCCAAGTGACGCTGCTCAGATGTCATTCCTGATAGTGACATGACATATTCCCATACCGCATCCACCCACCGTCCGAATGCAAGGTTCACCAGTCTGTCACACGGACACTTCCTAGAGCCCTGCTGGACATCAGTCGGACGTCTGGCATGTTAGGTCACAAGTACGTTCACACCGTAACCTCCAGTGGATATTTCAGGAAACATTCGTGACATGTCACACGTCCACTCTATTGGTATCGGGTATATATAGGGTTTACGATTTTCGTCAAATGTTAGTTTTCTGTGAAGCTAATTTGGGCGTGTAGTAGAAGACTGTGCTGAAAGACTGAAAGAAACCTGTGCAAGGTTATGTAATAATGACGTTTGGTTCCAAGCTGTGGGATCGATCAACTGTCGATTTCACAATTATTATGAAAGGCCTGCGGACAGTGCAACACTACCATCATCATCATGGGGTAGTACATAAGGCTACTCGGTGCTACTGTAGATCCCTCAGAAGTTCCCTCGTACTACTTTATCCTCTGTCCAACTCGTCGACCTTCAAGTATATCTAGAAGATGTTCGGTCTAAAGTTTTGGACTCGGAGAAGATCCGTTAGCCCGTCACCACAGTCAAGGCAGCACGATTCACAGTTGGATGACTCTGGCGATGTCGCGGCAAGCCACAAAGCTGGTACCAACAACCAATTTTTAGCTGCCCCTCAGCCACATGTCAGTGATACAGCCCCTGAGGCGGGGGACCAGCCGACGAGCCCTGTGTCGCATATTCCTGGTACGAATTTGAACCGTTGGCCTCGTTACACTAGAATATTCATGATTCCTCCAGCTGTTGTCGTTTCCACCAATCGTCTACAGGATGTCAACTATCTGAAAGCGCCAATGCGTAAAAAGTCTAGGGAAAATGCACTAGACACCCTACGTCTATACGACACAGTAATTCTTATGGACGATTTAGGGTCTATGACACAAGACGGCCGCTGGCAACAGGTTGGTGTCACCGTTACATATCAGCTGCATTGTGGACAAAGTTTGATGTAGACCTGCAGGCTTGTGCGACGCTGAGCGGACTTGCTGAGAAAGCGTCCACCTATGACAAAGACGGCATCGACATACATTTCCTGAACCACCCAGAGCATGCCAGTGGCATGAAGGTCAGCATGACTGCTTTCTTCGGACTGTTTCACTTCCTCACGGGTCTTCAGGATGCCGCAGACGTCGACCGATTATTTCAGCACGTGAAACCGCAAGGGCTCACGGCAATGGCGTACAAGCTCGATCTCTTGGTCGGAGACTATATCGATAAACTAGAAAGGGCGAGCCAGAAGAAGAACAGAGGGGACCCGTTACCCTTTCAGCAGATCAAACCAGTCAATTTCATAATAATCACTGACGGCGCGCCTAGTAAGCTTTCTAACTGTATTGGTAAAGTGACGGTATCAATTTTGCTTTGTAGCCGATGAACCATTAGATTCCATTGTTGCGTTGGCTCGCCGACTTGACCGTGGCAATTACCCTATTGCTCAGGTGAGGCATACACATCAATATTGTACTGCCACAGCTAATGCGCTCAATCTAAGGTCGGGCTACAGTTCGTACAAATAGGAGACGACCAGACCGCCACAGACTTCCTCAAACAATTGGATGATGATTTAGGCAACAGCCATGGTGTCCGAGTGAGTAACACATTTCGTGCTTAATGGATTTATCAGTGATTTACCATCTGCGCAACAGGACATGGTCGATACCACACCATATCTCGGAATAGACTTGACGGCTGAAGTACTGATCAAGATCCTGCTGGGTGGTATCAACCGTCGGGTCGATAGACGTGGCGGACAGGCAGCGATGAACATGTAGAACTTTTGAACGGTAAAGACATAACACCTAAGCGTAAGTTGTTGTGTGGTATTCTTACCCTGTAATATAGATACCCGTAGTTTCTCGTATCCAGCCTCTTCAGAAGGGAGACAGTCGCTTTCTCAGGATACCCCATGAACCCGAACTCTAGTCCATTGTTGCAAAGTATAATGGCTTCAATTACGAATCGCAGTCTTCTAGAGTTGTCACTGACAGACGGTCCATCATCTGAGTCTGTTCATGTTGCCGCTTTCCACGAGTCTCTCACAATTTACTTTTACTGACGTCACTTGAGAATCCGAATGCTTTTCGAGGAGAGGAATGCTCGTAAATGATGGACTCGGAGGGCATTGTTGTGTGCTGTGCTCTCCCGCCCACCGAAAACGGATTGACAGCGTGATTTGGTGAAGGCCGAGGTTGTCCCGCCAAAACCGTGATTGCCCCCGGGATCACGATCAACTTCTTCGCCTGAAACCATCTGGAATTTTTCTTTCGAAGTTTTACTAGTCCACAGCAAAAGTGCCACTGGAGGATCAATATATCCATCAATATGAACTTGAGCCTTGACTCTCGAGCAACTTTTCTCAGATAGAAAGACTCTCGACGAATCAACATGTGTATATTGTGATATCTTGACCTCAGGTTACAGGAGAACGTATACAATATTCATGCGGCTCCGTCTTCTCCCAGGCCTTCTATCTCGTTTCTCTTCTTTCTGATTTTCAGGGTTGCTCAATTCTCAAGTCATGTCACAGAACGTGTTTGGTACTTGCAGACAGATCGCGCACATTATTACATCGAAAGGTGTATCGTTTCAGACGAGGTATTATTTGTACGTCGACCTGCAGGTACATGCTGCTAATCATAGTTCCCTTCAATCATCCAATATTAGTGATACATATCCAACACATGTCCCCAAAGAGTCCCGGTGAAAAATTGCATGCCAAGAACGGCATATCACGATGGTCCGCCGATTACGATGCAATTTGTACATTGTTTTGCATCGAAGGCGCCCATCTGAGGTCGTCCCAGTGTGCCATGATATCGATTGGCAGCATCGCCAAGTGCACGAATGAACGCTTTAGAGGACCCATGAGCTGTCGTTCGTGTTTATGAGTGACGAAGCAACTTACTGCAGAGGCATCAAAAATGATGAATCCACGATCTGTGGGCCGGTTTATGCGGCAACGACTGGCCGCGCAGGCCCAAAGTTCTTCACAAAGTCGACCTGCGGGCCGGTCTCTGGGCTATGAGGGTAGCGCTTGCACTTCTCGACCGTCTTCCAAAGGCTTGCGATCATGCGGAGGGCATCTTCGCCACTCTTCGCATTCTCTGACTCGACGAGCCAGCAGCCAATGACCATCCCAGTCCTGCCGATGCCGCCACGGCAGTGGACGGCAGTGACACGGCCCCGTTTCTCGTTGTCCCGGAGGACGTCGAGTATCTGGAACATGAAGTCCTTGGACTCGGGTAGGGACCGGTCCTGGATGGGGAATTGGTGGTATTCGATCTCCGACATGTCAATGCCTTGCGCGCGGACTAAGGACGGAAGGTGAGGGGAGTAGGGAGAAAGCTCCCCGCATTCCGTGAGATCGATGAATGTGCGAACACCGGATTCGAGAAGTTTGTCAAGCTTCTGACCGGTGATCTCGTACGGCGACCAAGGGTACTCGCAGGCGAGAACCTTTGGTGTGGCCCAGTACGAGTTGGGAATAGGACGCGGGCAGTCGGTGCAGATGGGTGGAAGGCAAGAGTGACGCAGAGGTGTTTCGCAGTGCTTGACGGTCACGGTGGGGATGTCGAGTTGAGTCATGGTAGTAGTGCAGTGAGTATTGGTGCTAATAGTAGAGCTGGTATTCTGGTGTGGGTTCGTTTGCGGGGTGGAGGATTCTGTCGACCCCGGAACTGATGAGCTTTAAGTAGTTTTCTGTTTCGGACTTCCTTCTCTTGTCCAGCCATGTGGAGTTGCCATTGTGTTAATTTTATGGCTGGAACCCCTCGGCGTGGCAGAAGCAAGGCAAGTCATGACACCGCCACACAGACCAATGGACAAAAGACATCGCCCTGTGCTTGGCCAGTTAAAGTTCAGTCTGCGCAGCTTTCCGTTTCATTCCTAAGTTATCGCCGAGTCCTACTCGCCCCGAGCACATGAACGGGTTACAGCACATCAGCAATGGATTTAATCACTGCGAGGAGTCCATGTCCAGAACCACTCACACCTCGAGTTCACATCATGTCACATCACGTTCATTTTGCCAGTCAGTCAGCTGTCTCAACGTGTCCTGCTACTAATCGGACCTGGTTTCCCAGTTTCCTACATATCGGCCGTAAGAGCGGACATAGAATTTGAATCAGAATAACCCATACTGGATCAGTGGCGACAGGACCGGCTTGTGCGGGGCGCTGGGTTCGGTTATATACGGAATCCGACTTGGGTGTGGGTTGTGCAGTACAGCACATACAGCACTCGTCTCAGAAAAGGTGGTCACCCGATCACCTTTCGGTAGACATGTCAAGGTTAGTTTTAGAACGGGTTGAGTTTAGGCGGCGGGGAATCATTCCAAAGTTTCGAAGTAAGCTTGTTTTCAACCACCAAACTACTGCATTTGGATATATCTTTGCGTCCTGCAGGGTTATGCTCCATCGCAGACGCAGAGTCTGCTCTATGTGACCCGTCTTGCTTCCAGCTTTTGAGTCTAGGCCGCTGATAGGGTCTTATTTGCGATGGACCCAGTCTGGCTCGCAATCGACCACTCGACCCTCTAACTTTGTCCATACCATGCTTTGCGTCCCTAGCGTCAGCTGCTCTTCCGGCATACCGGATCTAGAAAGCATTATCAGACGATCATCTATCGATAACCAGCTCGGTTGGGGATTGAGCTATACATAAGCGCTGCCTCGAGGGCTCGTAATCCCTTCCATTACCTTCTACTTCCCCACAGCCTCTCTCAACCGTAATCAGAAGGACATGGCTAGTTCACACCCCCGCGCGTGGTGGCAGTCAGCCATCGTCTACCAGATATACCCTGTCTCATTCTTTGATTCTAATGGCGATGGTATCGGCGACCTCAACGGTATCCGCGAAAAGCTCGACTACTTGAAAGACCTCGGCGTCGATGTGTTGTGGCTGTCACCTATCTATCGCTCACCGCAAGCTGATATGGGATACGATATGTACGTGCGGCGACATCCGTGACTCTCGCCCCCTGTACTAAAATACGCGCTTCATTGAATGGTGCATATCTATACGGTGCGATATTTGCCACGTAGCTCGGATTATCGCAATATCGATCCGCAATATGGCACGTTAGAGGATTGGGACAATTTACTAAAGGGCGTCCACGAGCGTGGAATGAAACTCATGTACGTGAGCCCTTTTCCTGCCGTCACATCTAGATCTGTGAAGATTGATCATCGTTCCGTTGCACCCTAATTCTGTTCCTTTCGCACAGGATGGACCTAGTTGTGAACCATACATCCGATGAGGTGCATATGGGCGCTGAGTTTATTTCATGCGGAATTTGAGGGCTAACCGATTATTGCAAACGGCGTCTGATATAGCACGAATGGTTCCTCCAATCCAAGTCCTCCAAGAATGATGCGAAGCGCGACTGGTACATCTGGCGGCCCCCGAAACATGTTGATGGTAAACGACTGCCGCCAAACAACTGGAAGTCGGTGTTTCAGGGTAAGTAATGTTTGATGTACCCTGCCCTTGTTTGGTAACAACAGACCCTATCCACATATCATCCTGTGGATGCATCTAGGCTCAGCTTGGGATTTCGACGAGAAAACAGGAGAATACTATCTCCACTTGTATGTAAGTAAGCAGCCTGATCTGAACTGGGACAACCCAGTCGTACGCGATGCTGTTTGGGACGTTATGCGATTCTGGATTAATAGAGGATGTGATGGCTTCCGAGTAAGTGCGTCTCCACTTATCACACAGAACAGTGTAGTGAAGCGAGGACACGCTCTGGCATGTAGATGGACGTGATCAACATCATCTCAAAGACAGAAGGTCTCCCTGACGCACCACTTGTGGACGCGACCCAGTATTACCAGCCTGCCAGCATGTATTTCGCTAATGGGTAAGACACTTCAAGCTCGTGATTTAGAGATGAACCATGCGCAGCATTCTAACCACTGCCTTAAAGCCCACGTGTGCACGAATATATAAAAGAGATGCATACAGAAGTGCTGTCACGTACGTTTGATTATCTGATCTTATCACCTCCGTTCACCTGCTCCAACAAACCTGTACATCCACGTGTTCTGCAGAGCACGACCTCATCACCGTTGGCGAGACACCCTTTACGCATGACGCCTCCGAGCTTGCGGCGTATGTCCTTCCACAGAACAAGGAACTCAACATGGTGTTCCACTTTGAGCTGATGGACCTTGACTCGCCGGACTACTCTCCCCTCGTGAAGAAAGCATGGACGCTGGCGGAGTTGAAAGACGTGGTAAGGCGGTGGCAGCAATACAAACGAGACGAGGGCTTCTGGAATGCGTGAGTGTCTCGCTTGCCACCTTTGTGCGTTTTCGAACGTCAGCCTGGCCGTTCAATCGTCGTCGCACGTTTGCTGTTGTTGTCCGTTGTCCACCGAGCTTCGAAGGAGGCTTTTAAGCGAAGGCTCTGCGGGGCAGGCAGCAGCTTGCTTGCGCTTGAGTGGAGCTGATTTGATATTCCTGCTGGTCAATGGTGTGGCGAATACACAGTAACCCTGACGCTAACAATGTGGGTGTGTATGTATTGGCTATGTGGGCCATATAGGGTTTTCATTGAAAACCACGACCATTCCCGCTCGGTCTCTCGCTTCGGGAATGACTCCAAGGAATGGCGGACGATCTCCGCAAAGATGCTTTCGATCCTCGAGGTGACACAGACGGGGACGCTATACATCTACCAAGGCCAAGAACTCGGGCTCAAGAACTTCCCGCGCAGCTGGGGCATCGAGGAGTACAAAGACGTCGCGACGCAGAACTACTGGAATCTGTTAGCAAGGACACCTCTCATCCCTCTCACTCCCATGCTGACATCGTAGTGCACAGAATCAAGGAACAGCGGCAGACGGCACAGAGCAAGGCGGAGGTCGACATGTCGGACCTTCTGGACAATTTCCAGCAGAAAGCTCGTGACCACGCAAGGACGCCTATGCAGGCAAGTGTCTGACTCTTCCTAAGCCGCGAGAGCATTGCCCCAACTGTATCCGTGACGAGCACTCCTGTCTTGGCTCACTTTCGTGTTTCGTGTTTCACATGATCCATCCTTCCATGATCCATCTCACCATCCATCTCATACATCATCTGACTTCTAACATACCAGTGGACGCTTCTCCCCATGGAGGCTTTACCACGGGTGTGCCCTGGATGCGAGCCAACGACGACTATGCATCCTGGAATGCTGCTGTGCAAATCGGAGACGAAGACAGCGTGCACGCCTTCTGGAAACGCGCGATTGAGGTGCGGAAACGGCACGACGTCCTGGTGAGTCTCAGCCGTCTCTTGAACCCAAAACACGGAGGCCACTGGCCCTGCGTTGTGTGTCATAATGGGCGCTGCTGACCAAGGTTCACTTGCACCACCCACCGGGCACTGGGGACCGGTTTCTGGGACTTGCGATTTTGGGACTGCCTTCGCCGACTTCGTCGTCGATCACGGCTGTCCTGTCTGTTGATCACCGATGGTGAACCCATGCGTCGTGGCTGGCCGCGGGCGCAAAACAGGTCTACGGAGATTTCGAGCTGCTGGTGCCTGGCCACGAACAGGTGTTTGCGTATTCCCGGGCGTTGGACGACGCGCGGGCGGTGGTGCTGTTGAATTTCTCCGAGAGGGAGTGCAGTGTCGACCTTGGCGCGCTGGGAGAGCTGGGAGGCGGTCGTCTGGTGCTTGGGAACTATCCGGTCGCGGAGGGAGACTCAGGCGTGCTGGGGAGACGGAGCTCATGCTGCGCGGTTACGAGGGCAGGGTGTATGTCAAATGAGGGCGGCTGTGGAACATCACATGATCGTATCACTCAAACATAAGTGTAAGTTCTGTACTAGTACGTTTTCTGGCAACGCCGAAGTAAATGACGAGTTATCACTTTATCGTCGCGATGGAGCCTGAGTAGCGGAAAACCAAGTTCCATTTCAACCCAAGGTACAAGTGCATACAGCATGATCAAACCAGTAGTACATACATACATAACACAATTGAGTGACCTCCAGAGGTCGAGGCTCTATACGTGAGATGGGGTGTGACGCAAGGACACGCAGGAAAGACACACAACACTAAGAAATCAAGAAAATCAAGTAACAGCCACGAGCCTGCCAGTTGCTCTGCCATCCCAGTCTAAGGAGTAAATCTATAGGCCCCACAATGTACAATGATGACTCTTGACGAAAAGGGATTCAAGATAAGGCATCAGTGAGGCCTCGATTAACAGTTATCCATAACCGTTATTATGAAGGAGAAGACTAGCAGATCAATGCTCAGTGGTCGAAGCGGGCACGGCGGAGGCGGGCCCTTGCCGCAGGGACATTGTGCTCCCGCTTCGCGAGAGAAGGAGTGTCAGTAGGACGGTTACGACAACGCTTGGCTGACGCGGTGGGTGTGCCTGGAGCGGAGGGGATGTCGTCTGCGCAGGGTGTGGCTGGAGGGCTGGATGGTGCTGCGGGAATGGACGGTGCTACTGGAGCTGTCGGAGCGGAGGATGTGGCTGGTGAAGAGGGTGTCATTGAGGTGGTAGGCTCCGAAGGACCCGTTGTCAGTGGAGCAACGGAACTAGGTGAAGCAGACGACGGAGAGCTACCGCCTAAGACCAATTCTGAGGCATCTGCACAGAACGCCACCAACAAATTAACCTAGCAAAGTGGCCCAACGAAATATTCAAATCGTGTAGAACTCAGCACGAGGGACTGACTCACGTTCTCGACCTGACATGCGACCTGCGCGACGTAGTCTGTGGAAGTAAAGAATGCATCTTCTGAGCAATCAGGATCGGAACCTAATAAGAGGTTGAGGGTAAGCTGCGCATGCAAGGGCGGGAACACGTACACATTTTACCCTCGCCGTCACAACCACCATAGTATCTGTTGCAAAAGATGAACATGAATTAATCAAAGACGTTACTGCAGCACTGACGCGAAGGAAGTTTCGACACTGTAGGCGTGCCTGCGGCAATAAGGTCATGTCAAGGCTTGGCTGGACTGTGATAGAAACAGCCATCTTACGGGGGTATCAAGGAAATGTCAGTGGTGGAACCACATCCCGCGCAGGTTGGGTTGATCATTGTCATCTCCAACAGAGTGCAGTTTTCACCGTTGGCCAGGCAATAACCTGATTACCTTTTGTGATGAGAGGTCTTGCTTCGTGACGGCGTGTTAGCTCACCAGTCTGCAAGTACCTGGGGGGAGGGCGTTAACTCGGCATTAACTCTATTCCAACTGCGACTTACGCAATGCCAGAGTACGGACCACTGGTCGTATACTCGTCGCCGACTAGGATATTTGTTCCATCTTGTATGAGCGCAGGCTAACGAGGATATGAGATAGTTTCAGAAGGAGGCAAATGACCCACTCACCGAACCAAAACCACACCTAGCAGTTGGCGCAATTAGTTAAAGAGGTCTCCGAGGACAATTGTGAACATGAGATTATTATTTCAGTACTAACTGGTTGACAAACTTGATAACATGAGATTCAGCATTGACTGTGATAGTTGCAATGAGTGGCACGGCCAAAAACAAGAAATGAGGGAGGTGCATTGAAGGACGGACAAGTGAAAAGAACGGAGAAAAGAGCCAGACAGGTGGCAGTATAAGTGGGAAGAGACGAACCAAGAGCAACTACTTATGGCGGGACAGTAATAATTTACGATATTTGATAGATGAACAGATGGGGCAGGACTAACGTTACTGCCAGGTACTTAATTACCTTGTTTGGACTCAAAAGTGACACTAAGCCTGAAAACACGAAAACTTCGAGGTTCACATTTCCGCCGTCGTTCCATTCGTTCATGACGGCCATCTGTCAATGAATAACTTGCCAGCAAGCATACTCCATTCAGCCTCAGACTCATGTGTTACAAGACCACTTATGTCGTGGCGTACTCAAAGCTTTCTCTTAGACTTCTCGGATCCGGCCCATCGGAAGCACTTTGCTGCGTACTCCACGTTCGAAGCATCTGTCGTATCTGTGGCTTGTGTTGCACCAGTCACGGACACAACAGATGGGCTGCCACGTTGGTAGCACGTAATGCAAGGTAGTTTCATTTTGAAAAGCGCAGTTCGATGAGTCAGGTGCATCATAGAAGCGACGACGTCGAAGGACGTTGCAAGTTTATAGCCCAGGTGACTGAAATTTGAATATGAACATATCTTTAACAAAACTCACAACTTAGTGTGCCGAATGTGAATGTGTTTGTCTGCTTTCCCTTCCTCCCGCTTTGGCACTTCGCTGACAATGAAGGAACGTGTTTAATCCTACCCAATCTGAGGGGCGCGACTTTTTGGGGTTGCGCATGGACCTCTCACGGCCGCAGTGCCATCAGACAAAGCGCACCGGTGACAGGGTGTGCCGAACGATGCACTTCTATTGTCTTTTTTCCGCCGTCGATGAAACCGTTCGCGACAATTTTTTGTGCTGCCTCCCAACTCCTCGTATATAGATCGCATCGTGAACTGGTGAGTATCCAAGCACTCTTCTCTCAACGGGTAGTGGACCCTGTCCCGCCAGGTTATCACGTTAGTTTGCGTGGTACAATGTGGAGGTCAGCTATGTCTCGATGCGTCATTCCACTGACATTTCGTAGGTTTTCCCAGACGGATCGTCACCGCTTTGATTTTGTGGCTTTGACAGATGTAGTATGTTTTGCTCAACCACAAACTCACGCTTGAGCACTCTTTGAGCATTCTTATATTTAAATAACCAAGTGCTCCAGTGCTCCAGCACCACCGTAGCCGTCATGTTTAGCATGTCGCCTGATGACTCTGACCTCCAAGATTGGTATTCTCGTCCTAATTATACTGAAGGGCTCCACCAAGCAGTCAAACCGGTGCAATATAGCTCCTTCAGCACCCTGTGTGGTGCCATGGGTTCCACTTACCAGAACGTGAGTCGTATGTCGGCCACTGCCTGGACTACAATCCTAACAAACTCCTTGATTTCAGTTCTCTCCACCGCCGCCGTCCGCGAACTACCCATCCCCCTCTTCTATGACCTCCTCGTCCATGATGTCGTCGTCGCCACCTGTGGCATCAACCTCCGTTCTACCCACCGTGGTACTTCCTGCCTCTTCCGCGCTCCCTGGCAAGGAGCTGGTTTACGGAGAGGTATTCGTTCCAATGCCCCGTTATAGTCCTTGGGATCGCGAAAATTGGGAAAAGCGCGCCAGAAGGGGGAAACGGCCCGCCTCCGACTACGTCGTACTTTTCGAGTTGGAAATGGCTGCCGGCCAGCAATACGGAGCCACGTCTTGTCCGAGCGTATTTATGTCCGACTGTATCGCTGAAGAGGGTACTGCGCGCGCCGTCATGCGCGACGCGGAGGAGCCAGTCTTTGCGCTCATGGGGGACAACAGACAAAGCGAGATTGTATTTAAACTGAGGGTGAGCGATCTTTGGGCCATACCTGCTGATATTTTGCTAAGACTCAGAGATGCCTACAGTGGCCTGGATATTCCGCTCTGCAGTGGACGCGAACTATTCCGATTTACGTCGATGGTATGCCGATGACCCGCGCACAGCTGGCGCATCGCATCGCCAGCGAGTTCAGGCAGTTTGTCACGGTCAGTGCGCACCCCTGTTTGGCAATGAGGTCCAGCACTCAAGCTTTTCTGTTCTGGACTGGCAGGCTTGCGACCACGGCGCGTATGCGTTTCACGCGCCGGAAGCGCAGTGGATGGTCGGGCGCAGCGGCATCCCGTTCGAGCGCATGAAGCTATCCTCCGTCTGGAGTCCTGAAGCCAACGTCTGGGTCGCCTCCGTCCGCGTTGTCGGCGCGACCTACTCAGGCTAGTGGATCTGGATCTGCTAGCCTACGGACTTCCAGTCATAGCTCTTGTGCGCAACCCCTCTGGTATACAAACTCCCTCATCTTGTTCGTTCTATTGCATTGTTTGTATATCCTAATTCATCTGTAGATATTCGATGTACAATAGAGTAAACTTGGCTTCATGATGACATGATGACGTACTGACAGTCGTGTCTGATGTCGACTCGTGGACTTTGAACGGTCGTGTGTCTTCGTGCCGCACGGCATCTTGCTCCTTCGCAACCGTCATAGGCACAGGACACGGAGATGATTCACAGGAATCCTCATTTTGGCAAACGTCGTCGTTTTTTTCCGATCACTTACGAACTGATCAAGAACAATCCACACTGGGACAGCTTCAATGTTCGAGTGAAAATATTATAAACTTGAAAGGTGGTGCAGAGGAAGCCAGGTCCCACTGGTAGGGTACCCAACGGGAAAATGATCATATCTTCCTGTCCGGTTAGCGCCGGTAAGGAAGACGGATATACTTTATTATACTTATCCTTCCTCAGATGTAGTAACACGTGCGTATATACTGCGGACATTTATCAGCCATTGTGAGAGAAGCGAACACTTTGGTTTCTTTCGTTGGGAGGGTGAGTGTAAATGGCCTGGCTGACATTGGGAGCCCAATATCAGCCAGGCCATTTATACTCACCCTCTACATCCAGCCTCCACCACTGGCAGGTTTGTACTCCCCCACTGATAATCATGTCCGACATGTTGGAAAAGTCAGTTGGTCTTACTCCAATGCCGTTACTGACGATAACAGAGCATGGATCCATGATCAATATGATAGCATATTGTTAGAGTTTTGGGTGCGGGACGACGAAGGAAAAACCATGTTGGAATATCGGCTGAGTGTACGAACGATGTCACTCGTGGGAACATCTCGTTGAGTATTTAAGTAGATTATCTACAGTTGTACCACATCTGTTTTGCCAAAGGCTACCCGCCGTTCCTCGCAGCCTGGTCAAACGTACCGCGTCGTAACCGTGTTTACAACACATACGTCCATGGGACCGGTGAAGAACGATTCGCTACGTCCTCAGCCAATTATACAGTCGGAATACGCCATGAAAAGTGGAGAATGGCGAAAGCCGGGTCATCTCGGGGGAATCGGGTGGCATCAATGAATAATCCTCTGCCAGTGCTGGAACCGACATGTCCCTTTCTCTGTCCTTCGACGACGGATGCACTGGCTAGTTTCGTGCCGTCGACACTAGCCTGCGCATCCTTTGACCGAACGGTTCGTTTCTGGGTGGCCAAGTGTGGTGACTGACTCTCGAAGTCGAACTGTCGTATGTGCTCACGCCTTGTCTACACACTTTGCATGTTACCCAATTCTCCGTCTTGCTATCGTACATGGTGGACGAACGTCGGGGCCTCGGGCCTGAACAGTAACAGGTCCTTGGAATGGTCCGCACTATGCTCGCTGACTTCCATCCAATCATAGCCCCCTCATCATCCAGCTGCGATAGCAACACAACTCATGCACTTTCAATGTGTCAAGCAGGAGTCCCCGCAACGAATTCTCTCAAGAACTCCCAAAATTCCCTATGCACATGACCTCGTCCGCTTCCTGTGGGTGTTCGAATTGCAAGTCAGTCCCATCTGCAGGCAAGCTCCCAGAGCAGTGGCAGTGCCCAGAACTTCGCCACGCTTCACGAGGCACGTAATTCCAATCCCACCAACTCCTATGTTGTAACATTGTTGTTCAATTCAGATGGACAGGTCCGGACTCACAAAGAGTCTGGATGAAGTTGCACACATGAAACTTGGCGTCGTCAGACATGGATCAGAGCTGAGCGCTGATTGCCAAGGCCGTTGTCCGATCCACAGGACAAACATCTGAGTGTACCCACAGGAGCGATGCTAAGATCACGTAAAAATGAAATAAGCACATACACAACTGTTCGTGTTCTAAGGTAGCCAAAGCACGAGGACCGGGTAGAATGTAATCTCTGTGAGTTAAGCGAGGTGGCAGTCTTAATTACTCTTGCCACCTCACGCCAACCTCGTCTTTTATTTGTTCCGATCCAGCTCCACTTCTCACCAAACACCCAGGGTCAGGCCATGCCGCCATGACGGGGACAACTCTTCGGTTTTCACCCAAACCCCATCCCTTCTTGCTGTCGTTTTCTCTTTTGCCTCATGTATCGCAAGGATCTCGTTAGATCACACACACTTCTTTCCCTCACTCGTCACTGAGAATATCGATACACACGGAGTCCGAATGTCTTTGTCTCGGAGGTCGTAGTGGGCTCAACGTGCGGATGCGTATGCACCAACGTGATACATATGTACATGTGAAACCGAATCAAAAATATGGTTCGAAAGACGTGCTGTCGTTCAACACAGGGTCAGAGAGCAAGTGCCATGCACCAGCAGAAGGCTCACTCACGTTGGCAATGCGATTTGTGTCGTCAACGCAATATCTTCGTCTGTGATACAGTCATCACGTGAGGCCTCACTATGGGAGATATGAATAACGAGAAATGAACCAGAACTACTAAGAAATACTGTACCTTGAGAGTATTGGTTGGAGACCAAGGAGGGATCTGACTGCCCTGGATGATACAATAATGCTGAGATAGAAATAGATCAAATGGCCTGACGAGGATTAGAGCATATGTTATACCTTATGCAGGAGGCTAGCGTAATCCTATCAGCGAGACCATAAAATTAACAGTGTGTCGCTTGCAGGCTCACCAGGCATGGCAAAAATGACGTTCATGACAGCTTATCGCACGTCTTTGAATTCTGCCAGTGTGCATCGAAGGGAAATCAATCTCACCATTGAGATTGAGCCAACCAAAGATCTGTGAATTGTGATGAGAGCGGACGACAATAATTGCAACGTGAACATCCTGACCAACGGCGTGATGTTTGCCACAAACGCGAGCGCGAAATAGGCGATGCCCTGCTGGTTCAGGCGCTTCAACAAGGGAGATCTTGACGGTCGTCTTGAAAGTCCCCAGATGGTCATTATGAACACAAACAGATCATATAACATGGCTTCGGCGGTATAAGCATCGGTCGGGAAAGAGGTGATGCGACGTACTGTACAACAACAGAGCTACTGTTTTGGTGCGATCGGCATACATGACATTGCAGCCGTTGTCTGTCATGAAAGCTTGGACGCCAGTTAGGCCTGATGGAAGTGAGGGGTGGGGGGTGAGGGGTGAGGGGCAAGCAGATAAATAAACAAAAGGTGCCTACCCAGCCCTAATATGGTCCAATGTCCGACAGCAATCACTGACAACAGACATAGTACAAAAGATGAGTCCTTCCAGAGTAACCATCTATTATTGCGTTAAAATGCGGATTAATCTCGCCAATACAAGACTCACGTGCGAATCATGAGATTAGTCGAGGCACATCCGATGGCGGCGTTTCCTGTAAACTACACACGACAACTGTTGAGTACAAAGCGCGGACGAATCCGGGATTGCTCACGGCTGTGAATCGAATTACAGCTGAGACGAGCGGATAAGGTGCGTGAGTTATGATAAGACGTGAATACAGAACGGACCTGTGCAGTCAATTTCCCCCGACGGTAGGCTCGTCACAACGGCGCTTTAGAGTGCAAATATACGAATGAATGTGCTATCCTTTCTCCTCCTGATCTCAATACTCACAGTATAATCATTGTAGTCAAGAAGGACAGTCGTCCAACCACATAAGGAATCTGTACCGAGCGTGATCATTTGTGAAGACACTCAAGACAGTGGGTGATGCGTGCTTACCAGAGGCCACCGGAAGGATAAACGAAGACGAATTAGGGCAAATTCCACTTGGGACGACTGGAAATATTCCCATCTAGTAGATAAATTAGAGAATGCTATGCCATTTAGCTCAAACGACATATGTACCCATACAGCCCCACCAGGACAAACACCATATTCTCCATGATATCGCCGATGCGAGCTTCGACTACTGGGTCTCGCCAGTCGACCATCGTTCCACTAGGGTATGGCCAGGTCTGCAGGCCGCCAGTGCCTGGACGGAAGTGCGATGTCTGGTGGCAGCTATGCAGCTACCCAACCTAATCCAGCCTCTGGCTCTCGAGGTCTGCAAAGTGGATGTGTATATGAGTGAAGTGGGATAACAAGCAAATTTGGATTCTGTCGATTGAATAAGTAATTCCGAACAAAGAAAAAAAAACGGCGGAAGCGAAAGTTTGGGGTGAATGCAGTCAGGCCCGCTGACAGCTCTGATGGTGAGCGACATATCCACTTCGAAGTTTCGCGGAGACTATTGCTCGGCTGGCGAAATGTAGAATGATAATGTACACGTGGGTTAGAATATTAGTTAGGCTCTTGATCCGTTAACTTTTACCAGAAGGCTAAGATTTTTGGTCGTCTTCGCCCGCCCAGGTAGACGCTAGTAATCTCTCTGAGTCCCTACACGATATTTAGGAGAGTATTTGAGAGCGTTATGAATCGCATTCTCAGTTCTACAGGTCACGCACGTTGCAACAGAAACTGGTCTCACCAATGAAGGTTTCTTCCCAGCAAGGTTATCGGCCGATATTCGCTGCTTAGTAGTGATCGATGAGCCACCGATCAAAATATGGCAGTGGGTGCAGCTTACAGTGTCGTCGCAGTAGGCTAGTAGTACAAGGCCGTGGCTTCTGTAGTGCGTCAAACTGACGAGTCTCCACGACTCAGGCTGTCGACTGGGACGGCGGCACCCTGCGTCCAAAAAAAAATTATAGAATGAGGGTCAAAAGGATTCACTAAAGGCACTTGAGTCTTGGACACCAGGCCAATGTGCCTGGCCACAAAAGCGCAATAGAAACCCTGCTAACGAGGGAACAAATACTTCAAGTGAGCCTAATTGAAACTCAGACCTTTTGAATATTATCGTTCAAGTTGGCAATGGTTAGCCATGGGTCAGGGCATAAATCCTTCCGACATATTCCGTGGAATTTGTATGATGCTCGGCTGCCGCTAATACACGATCAGCTACGATCAGTCGCCTGCCAGTGCTGCTCGTCGTCTAGTGGGTCCAACCTGTCCGATGTTATCGGTGTTTGTTCCGCTCCACATCTTCAACTTGGCAAGTCCTGCACCCATGTCCTTGACGCGGCAGACTGGGAATTCGCAAGGACGATCGTATCAAGAGAACTTGAATTTCTCAGTCAAGATCTTGCAGGCGAGAACGGTGTACTCCTCACGGACTCCTCGATCTCGACAATACCATGACTGTGGCTGGAGCGTTCTTCGGCATATCCTCTTGATGGTGCACCCTCCGTCGCTGCCTCGAGGTGGACTATTATGCCTTGAATGGACAACAGCCATGCGTTGTGACCCAGCGAGCGATGGCTTTCGCAAATCACAGCACTACGCATGTCGCCTCAAATCAAAGGACCCACAGCGATATATAGGCGCCCACACCGCCCAATGATGCAGGTACCTGTATACGTGAGAAGCAGTAACACATGTCGTACACGAGGTGATCCAAGCTTTCCTGAACTACCATATCGATGCCCTTAAGGCGTCTCGAGCCGCCCCGGAAGACAAATTCGACAGGCTATTCGGGGCACCTTGAGGGGCAGGCGTTACGCCAATTTCAAGTTGCCGAATTGGTGATATATAAGCAACTCCTGTTCCACGTCTTCATCTTCATGTCACATTTCGCTTGGTCTTCGTCTCAGGTAGGCCCCAGCACGACTTCTGACTATATGGCTACTCTGGACTTACCAAACCGACAGCCTTTTTCGTTCGATGCCATCATTGCAAGACCGTGAAGTTCAACATGCCATTGTTCATCCTTTGACCACGAAACGATGTCCGCAAATTGCATGTCATACCGGGCGCTACTCCTCCCCCATTCAATCAGTACCCATCGAACTCTTGTCGGAAATATTCACTTGGGCCTCACATTCATCTGACGACATTCACGACGCTATTTCTCAACCTATTACGATATCTCATACATGTAGACACTGGAGACAGGTCTCCCTCTCAACGACTTCCTTATGGACGACAATTTTTCTCGCACTACCTCTCTCCAAACACCAACTAACTCGCACGATTGCTTGGATATTCCGCTCTCGAAACCGTCCCCTCTATATCCACATGGATTTTCGCGATCCGTCCTGGAACTGGGATGAGGCATCTCATAGCTTTGGCTGGCAAGCAATGGAGAACATCATGCGCCTGCTTCTCCCTCAGGTGCCGCGCTGGCAGTGCATAGAGCTTCTCACTGATACGTGGGCTCCAATCTTCACGTTCCTGTCATATACCGCGTGCGTCAAATCAGCACCTCTCCTGAGAGATATTCGGCTTGCGAGATGCAACGAATACTTCGTTGCAAAGGGTGAGCCGTTTCGCCCAGCAAACCTGGCTCTTCCTATTGCCTGGTTTGGCAAAGGAATTGGCCTCAGTGGTCTTCGCCAATTGTCGCTCTCGGGAGTACACATCGACTGGGCGAATTCTGGGCTGACGGGGCTCAAGGAGTTGGAGCTCAAGTACCACGCTCAGCAAGTGATGCCCACTCTCCCGGAGTTCATAGCTATTATGCACGCAAACCCAGGACTCGAGCGCCTCTCCATCCTTGGATGGGGCCCTAAACTGGAGCCTGGTCCGGAAACTGTTCCGCAGACCATCCAGCTGCCCCAGCTGAAGGAACTCGAGTTCGGGTTTGTCGACGTGGATTACGCCCTCGACCTGCTGTCGATGTTTTGCGTCCCCAACCTTCAGGTTCTGTCCATCGAGGACGTCGCTTCCGGCATCAGTGCTTCCCAAAGTCAGGAGGACTGTTCCCGCCTGTTCGATTACCTCACCGCCATCAACGAAACCGACTCACCGCACATCCCGCTATCTTTGCGTTCCCTTTCTCTACGAGGCATCCGAGTAGAGAACGACACCATTTGTCATTTCCTCGACCATCTCCGCTCCATAGAGTCGCTCACCGTCGTTGGGATCGGTGCTAAAACCCTCCGAGCTCTCTGCTCAGCCCTTCAGACCTGCCACAGTCTTGCTACGTTAACGTTGAAGGACGTTGATGAGGCCGCGGTCGCGGTTGCTATCTCCGTAAACTCATTCCCGCCCGGGCTGCGCATCTTTGTTGATATCAGTACTGATCGGGGCGGCTGCGACGTGGCTGCGATAACAGAAGGCATGTGACGGGCTTCTTTCGGTACCCGATAAATGAAATTTGTCTCATCGCCCCTTTTTCTCTCTTCTTCATTATGGTAAAATTTACATGCACGTCTATATCCATGCCGCATCATGACCCCCTAATCCCCCGAGACGCCCATCATCGTCTTGCATCCTATCCTCATGCCATTATCTCACTCATCCTTTCTGATCGGCTGCGCCATTTCGTTTCACTTCTTGGATTATGTCCACCCTTTCCCCCCTGATCTGAACATTCTCACATTCTCAAGCACATTAAAATCGCATTCTCAGGCATCTCAGCTTTCTCCGGTCATATCGTCACCTGTAGCATCATGTAGCCTACCTTTATCTACTTACGAATACATCATCGTATTCGCGAAGTCAGTCATGCAGTCCCTCCTTTCAATGGGGTTCTCGGAGCTCCGAGGGTTGGCGGTGAGGCAGTCCCAATCTTACTACAAACAAAAACAAACATCATCTCCTTGTGCCCAGAAAGTTCATTCTGCTCAAAATCATTTCCAATAATAACACGAAAAAGACAGCCACTGGTTGGATACACGCTCCATTCCCCGAACTCCATTAAGTCGAAGTGGGGTTGTAACGAAAATAACTTTGTGCGCAGTGCACAGTACCTATAGATATGAATGCAAATTCAAATTATTCAATGCATTGGGCGATCACGGAGTTAGTCACTACTCGAAACGGCGTGCTGGAATACGGGATCGACGAGCCTCTCCGGAATGGATATTAGAGCATGCCCCATTGGTGTTTGGGTTGGTCGCAAACAGTGGCTTGGACCGAATTCCTATCGCAGCGACGATGCAGTCACAGGTATCGCCTGAGACTATGATGCGCGTGGTTTTGCGATCCTGGCAAGCTAGACCCAGGCAGAGTGGCTAAAAAGCCCATGTGGGATTGATCGCTACAGCGTTAATGTGCGCAAGATGGTAACCTTGGTAGGCCGGGTGATTAGTGGACGACGGTCAAGATAGAGGGGTAGAGGGCGTACATGGGTACACTGAAGCTGCATCGCATGTGTCTCCGTGCTTGACAGTAGCGCTACGAGTACGGTCGGCTGGCAGAGCGGAATGAGCAGCAAGCTGCGGAGAAATATAAGCAGAGAACATAATCAAACAACTAGTGCACAGATCTAGTACCGAGTTGGCCATGACAGTTGCAAGTATCGTGTATGCCAAAGCGAAATCATACATCCTGTGTGGTGTGGATTGGAGGAAGGAGGTGAGTTCGCTGACCCGACACTGGAAACAATGCGGGAAGCATCAGAGCCCTTCTTATAACCATCGAAGAAAATCAAGGCGATGCCATGGGTCGAGTTGTAAGGGGGATCCATGGATCTTAAACATCTCACGGCCAGGGAACAATGGACCTGGGGCAGTCGGTATATCGCCGGATGTCAAGCGCGTGGGGGATACACGAATCAATGTCACGACCTTCAAGTGATGTGAAATCAGTGTGTTAAGGAAGAAGTCGGCGAGTTATGTCGCGGGCGCCGGGCGAGTAGATCGGCGGGAAAATAAGGTGGTTTCAAATATCCAAATTACCAGGCGACAGACCGAGTCCTTGGTGACTCGCATGAACCGCTGAGGAACAGCAGGGTAGATGCGCACACGTCAGATACAAGGCATGGGAGATGCATTAACGGGATAGTGGCATGCCAGTGTACTGGTAGACTTGGAGTTAGATTAGCGCAGTGCGGCGAGAATGGAATGGAGCGGGAGAGTAGTTATCGCAACATAAAGCAAGTCGCCTGGATTCGCCACGCATCCATGTATCAAGTGGGCGATCCGCTTGGCCCACGAGGTTCGGAGAAACCACCTAATTTGGTTTGGGTGGGTTGATTCGATGAGAAGACTCGGAGAAACTTAGGAATAAGAGATTCTCCCAGAGTTCTTCGTAGAGTTGGTGTTCACTTACCCTTGGTTGCGTTCTGTCTTGTTCGCCTACTGTACTTGTCAGCAACCCCCGACCCTGGAAGCAATCAATTACGTTGGAGGCAATTCGAACTCTATGAGAGACTTTGAGGAGCTCATGTGATGGCGACGGGATCAAACACTTTTAATATTTTGTCGCGATACGAAGCATGTTCACGAACGGCCCCAAGCGCAACTAAGCGCAGGTCGTCCACAGAAAAATACCGTTTAAGCATGTCGAAGATTTCATGTAGACCAACCAGCCTGCCAGGATAAGGAGGCTTACGGTGGCAGTGCAGAGGCCTGGTGTTGTTTGGATTGGAAGCCTTTGCCAAATATTGACAAAGTCTAGCCATACACCACCACAAGCATACACACCACGGCTTAGCGCTTAGCCATGACAATGTCCGAGCAGTCGCAAGAAGAGCGTACGACTCGTGAGCGCTCCAGACATGAACACCATCACAGACGAAGTGGTGAGGGATATTTCTCCAAGTCTCCATTCTCTTAACTGACCTCTGGTCTTTTTCTCCTGGTCACCACGCACTACATGTGTGATGGTAATTTCGGGGCGGCCTCCCACATACAACATTGTGTACTGCATGCTTAATGCCTGACGGGCATGATGCGTTTAGGACGAGAGAGGGGACATAGCAGGTCTCGTTCGCCCCAGAGAAGTAGTCATCGACGCGAGAGGGTGGAGGATGGACATAGGCGCCGCGACCGACACCCAAAGCGCTCTAGGTCCCGAAGCCCACACCGTTCTCGCAAACATGACGACAACAGTGGTGAAGAGTGGAGAAAGGTCAGTCGATGCAACACATTAGACCGCATTGGAACTAATGCATTCGACAGGAGCGGGACGAGCGTCGGCACCGTGAAGAGCTAGAGAGATCCAGCAGGGGCAGAAGCCGCAGCATCGTACGTTGCTTGGGACTTACCTGCACGACGGATCTCTGACCTCAGAAGATGCATGTATAACCCTTTCATAGACACGAAGAGACCGTCGCCGTTCTCGTTCGTTGGAATCGTCCTCCTCGAGCAGGTCAAGTGACTCCAGGCGTCCAGCGAAACACAGCCGCCAAAGGTCAAGGTCACGTTCTCGCTCATATGAGAGAAGTCGCGCTCGCCACCGTCCGAAGTCCCGTTCGCATAGCCAGGAGGACGAGAAACGCAAGTCCAAGCCCAAGGACAAGGAGAAGGAACGTGACAGGAAGAGGCGACACAAGGATAAAGAACGGAAGAAAGACAAGGACGAGAAGCGTAGTGTCCTGACAGGCAAGAAGGTAACCATCATTTGATCAGAGTTGTTCCCTCTTTAATGGCGCGTCCTACCAGATCAAACTGAAGGTGCACAAGGATTCCAGGGATATAGAAATGGATACAAACAGGGAGAACCTCTTGCAATTTTTGAACTCTACGTACGAATAACTTCATGCCTTTTCTATGGTCATCCATGCATGTGCGGTGTACTCCTTTGTGATACACAGAATCGATACTTTACTATCATTCTTACCGCTGTCGCTGATCATTCTGATTTTGCGGCGCCACAGGAACTCGTGGAATTCTCCATTACTGTTCCTTAGGTTTAGTTTATGGGCCCAACACAGCAGGTGGTGCGAGATCCTAGAGACGCTTTGGCGAGTCAGCTTGTCGCTGGCATTTAGGACTCGTGCATAACACGTGTTGACAAGGAGGCTGTATAGACTTAGTGGGGGAGTGGAATGTCAAATTGTGGGTGCAGATGGAAGTCACCTGTATTACACTAGGTGCGGGTACCGTGTCCGCTTTGCCACCCATGAGGTTACTTGTGTTAAACGACGGAAAAGATTCAATTTGCTAGTCTCGAATGTCCATCGAGGCATGAACTGGATAGTCAATATTTACTAGAGTCGAAGTATAGTATAGTATCTGTACTCCTGAGTGGGATGACTGATGTATGGCACGAACAAAACGCGAACACAGAGATCCTCATAGGCAATGGAAGTAACTAACAAATCAGAGTTGAAGGGAAAATACGAAGAAACCTTGAAATCAGCAATGCGACGAATCCAAGGAACGCGCCCCCATCACACCCCTTGCCCACTCGGGGCACTCAGACACGTCGAGGTGGTTGTAGGTCGTGTAAAATCACGCCAAGTTAGATGAACTTCCTTCAGGATCGATAGCGGAAGTGGAAGAACGGGATGGGGAAGTGGATGGACCAGCATTCAATGTAGAGCACGAGGGCTCTGCCAAAAATGTCGAGGGACCTGCCTCCATAAACGACAAACCTAAATGGATGGACGATCACCAGCGCGATCAGTGACCACTTGGATGCGGTATATGGAGAATAATTCATACCTGGGTGCGTTTGACGTTCCAGTGGACCACGAGGCATGAGGCTGAAAATATCCCGCAACTCCTGAACCTCCTTCTCCAGCCGATCCACTTTCGCCTCGGCCTTCTGCCTCGCAGCAGCCTCATCGTCGAGCCGTTGGTGGATCTCCTCGGTCTGCTCTTGTCGCCGCAAGGGACCACCTGGAAGATTGGCCCCGTGTACTCGACTGTCCCCGAGATGATCAATTGTTGCCTCGTGAGCGTCAGGGGGCGCCTGGGATGCAGCTTTGGTGTGGTCCAATTGGGAATCGGGTTGACGGGTTGGGTGTACACCATCACCTTTTCCAGTAGTGGATGTAGACGATGAGGGCTCTGCGAAAGATGACAGGGGATATGCCTCCACAACTGGCGGAAAGGATGGCAAAAAGTGTGATTAGTGATCACTTGGGTACAGTAGATGGCGCAAAGTGTGGTTCGTACCTGGGTGCGTTTGACATTCCAGTGGTTCACGGGACGTGTGGCTGCTATCCCGCACTTCCTTAAGCCCCTCCTTCCGTCCATCCCTCTCCCGCTCTGCCATCCGCCTCGCAGCAACCTCGTTGTCGAGCTGTCGGCGGAGCTGCTCGTTCTGCTCTTGGAGCTGCAACATATCCAGTCGAGAAGCGGTCCTGTCCACCCGACTGTCCCCGAGGTGCTCGACAGTTGCCTCGTCTGCGTTAGGGGACACGCGACCTGTCTGCATGCGACCATGATTGTTCGTGGGGTGTCTCGAGGCATTTGCTGTCCTCTTGGCCTCCTGCAGCCGCTGCTCAGCCTCAATCACTGCAGGCGACTTCTTCTTCCATGGACGAAATCGCTCACGATCCGGGCGTGGGCCGCCACAGAAATAGTCGAGACACTTGCCACAGCCGTCCAAGTCGTCCCAGCTGTCGTCGGAGCCTGCGTTGGATTGTGCGAAGCTGGAAGCGCGTCTTTGGGGAGGAGGCTTCGAGGGAGTGGATGGACCAGGTTTGGATGGAGCACCTGAAGGCTGTGCGTGGGATGAGGAGGGACCTGCCACTGCATTTGAAGGATCTAATTACAACAAGTATCAATGACAACTTGGGGGAGATGAGTGATATAGAAGAGACGAACCCGCACCCGTGTTGCTCTGAGGTTGTGGTGGTTTATGAGACTTGCGGTATTTCTTTTCATTCCTGCGTTTTCTCCGGCTCTTGGCGACTACGACCCGCTGGTTACACCATCGATGTCAGACGATGACGCGACGACGTGAACGAGACATGTTACCTCTGTGAGCCGACCGGCTGCTATCGGGGTGCTGACTGGGGATTTCCAGAAACGCCGGTCTTGCGAAGTTGGTTGTGTAGGAGAGGACGACGAGCGGCGAGTGACTATGCCGTGCAACAGATGCTGAATGCGTGTTACTATCGGTGCTGGGCGATCAAGAGGTCGAGAGGTCACGCGGGTGGTTAACTACAATCATGAGTTAAGCGACACGAGGACAACTTTTAGATGAGTAACGCATACATCTCGGAAGTCGAATTCGTCTTGTGCATGGAGAGTCGAGAGACCCTTGGGAGCGGGCACAGCTGGGAGCTAGGCCACACGACGGTCAGAACGGCAGGTGCTGAACATTTGGGATGACGCACGTCCAGTAATGAATCATACACCTGCCACCACGAACAAAGTGAGAAATGGCGTTGGAACAGAGGTGCAGGCCGTAATCACCTTTTGTTGAGTTTCATCCCACCAAGGAACACGCCATATAGATAATGTTCCGTTGTGTCCTCCGGCTGCCACAAATTCACCAGAGGGGGAGAAAGTAACTGCGAATAACGGGGATTCATGCAGTAGTGGCTGATCGATGGAATCACCAGAGTGTGCATCCCAGAAACGAACAGTTTTATCGGATGATGTGCTGGCAATTTTCGTGCCGTCTGGGGAGAGCGAGAGGGAGAGCACTCCATCAGTGTGACCCGTCCAAGGTTCTCCAATTAGTTCACCATTTTCGGAGTTCCAACACCGGATTGTGTGATCCTCGTGACCCGAGAAGAGCTGAGTGCCATCAACGGACCAGATCACGGAGCGGATGTATTTATAGCCCATGGGCCCGAGGATAAGTTTACCACTCTCGACGTCGAATACTCGAATTGCTTCATCGCCATAGTAACCACAGGCAGCCAGCTTCTCCCCGTTTGGAGAGAAGCAGAGCGACCGCAGATAGCTTCCACCGTCGAGGGAATGTTTGTTGTGACCGCCCTCCGTCATCTCCCTAATCAGGATCTTACCTTCGCCATCACAACTCGCAGCCAACTGACCATCTGGTGAAATGGCAATGCACCAGATACTGCTTGGGCCACTTTGCCATTCTTCAATACACTCCTGCGTCTCCGCATCCCACACCGTGATTCTCCGATCTCTGCCACCGCTCAGTATCCTCTTCCCGTCTCTCGTGATTGCAAGACCCAAGGCCCAGCCATCGTGCTTCATTGACGTCCCTTCTTGCTCGCCATTCCAACGTTCCAGATTTTGACCGTGTTGTCGTCCGAGCACGTAACGACTCGTTCTCCCCCAGGGAGGTATGCTATTCTCCTGATAAGTGTTTCGTGCGCTGATATCATGATTGTAGGCTTTGCAGTCAGCTCGACAGGCTTTTTCGACGTGTTCGACATCGTTGGGAGAGTCAACAGTGACAGCGGTCAGACTCGGTGAATGAAAGAGTGTGGGAGTGTGTATGCGAGGGACTTGTTGAATGCTCAACTGAAAATGATGGTGAGAGCACCCCACAGCGTGTGTGTGTCCTGCACGAGGTCAGTGACGGCACTGTCCGCCGCTGTAGCGCCGTCCATTTAGCGCTGTCAAACGTGCATAAGCCATAAGTGCTTTAAGACTGCATCATCACCCCTCTGTGTTGCTAACGCGCCTAATGTCATCAGATCAGCACACCCCAGGCAAGGTGAAGCCTTGGCAGGGTGTTGAAGTCTATAGGCAACATTATCATTCCTGTCCGTGTAAGTTGACTCTTCAAACACCGAAATGCATGATACTCATCAGATTTGCAGTTTGCTCGTGTCGCATGACAGTGCGTATCATGGATCCCTCGATGTTTACTCTTGCCGTTTATTTACCGATCAAAGCGAGGAGCGTCTTTCCTTCTGCGCATCAGACTCTGGCTGTACAATACAGCGCGTTCTTCCCTCACCCTCAAAAGGTTGGCCTCAAAACCTGCGTTGAACACCTTCAGTTCATGACGTTCACCAACTCTGATCCAATTATCCATAAGAGATAGCCCCCCGGTATAGCTCAGTGCCCTTCAATACTAGCATCACATGGTACTTACCCCCTCATACTGCACTGCTGCACGGAATACGGCCCCGAATGCTCGACGCTGGAAGCAAATTGCACAAGTCCAACGACGGGTCACACAGCGTCACATCTTGAAGAATGTAGGTCACCTTGTACCGTGTCTATCCTGACGGGCAGACTAGGTACAACGTAGCATGTCGTCAAGAGTGCACTGTCCTCACAGCGTCGATGTGAGGTGAGTCGAAACGACCTGCCAGCGCAGTCTCTATCTGAGATGGCTGGACTACACTTGAACAGGGTTTCAAGCATACACGTGGGAGAGCGATCATCGATGAAGCAGGGCACAGGATGAGACAAGAGGTAACTACGTCACCCGGGCGCAGACTCAACCGTCCCTTGGGCAGTGCCCGTAGGTCTTTCCACATCGATCTGTGTGAAACCAAGCACACAGGGACGCGCGCTCCTCCTCTGGGACGTCCACAGACTCGAACCACCCGCATACACTCGCTGCTCGTGGGGCAGTAGAACGTATGTCCAATGATGCGTTCGATTTTGATCTCTGTTCGTACAATGGACGCGGGCGGAAACATTGCGCTCTTTTCCGTGCACCGTCAGGTCCGTAACGGTTTATATGCTATGTACTCGTTCAAGTACACCATCAGTTCCGATTCTCGATCTCGAACTTGGATCGAGGCAGTGATGAGACAGTCGGTCGTTTTGGCAACTTTCTTACTATTCACTGGCATGCACACACAACCAAGGCGAGCACCGCAGATCGCTGTCTCTCTTTCCAGGGGAGATGGCTCCAACCAGCGCTCACGAGTGGAAATAAAATCACCCAAGTTCACAGACAGTGTATGGTACACTAGGTCGAGTAGAAACGTAACATTTACCCAGTGCCACAATATGGAGGATAGATTATATGACACCGTATAAAGAGTGTCGATGAGCGGCGCGTCAGTATGGCCAACGATCTCTATCTGGAAGGGGAGGATGTCCCAAGCATGCACGAATGAGGGGGATCAAATAGGTGGACAGGGCACGAGGAGAGTCACGCGACGAACAGACTCGAACGCGGGCTATAAAACCCAGTATCCGCAGTTGAGATCGTAGTCGTGCTGTCTTAACTGTTGTTCCTAACCATACATCATGGCTAAGCTTCGCGGCCAATAAGACACGGTGAGCTTCATCTCAACCGAGCGTACGGGGACCTCCACAGACTCGAACCACCAACACTACTCCAGTCCTTGGATCGTAAATGAGACCAGGTGTCAAGGTTTCAACGTCGATTGACGACCATTACCACGGGTGCAAGAAGATAACGATGATATACACTCACGATCCGTGCTACACCGACGTCAAATGACGGACTTGTCCAGCTGGCCGCTCATAACCTCCTTGGGCCACCCTATGTCAGTCCTAGGCTTGTACAGGATACTATAGGCCTTAGGGTGAAACATGATCGCGGCCGGAAGATCGAACGCGTTGTACCGATTTCGAAAAATCCTTCTTGATTGTGATCGACCACATGACACAGCAATGAACATGGCGCTGCCAAGCGGTGGAGCCAATGTCAGCCCCTGTGCCGCCAGCTCATGGATCAGGTTACTGACCGGCTAGGTAGGTTGAGCCCGGGGCATAAGAGTAGGCTTTGAGATCGTCGAGGTTGCCGTCCGGGTCGATCCAGCGGTTGATGTCGAACGTCTCGGGGTCGGGGAACACCTCCGGATCTCTTGAAACGCACCTAGAGGGGATGTACATAAGCCAGGGGCTAGACCAGCTGTGTTGACAGTTAGGTCTATCAATGGCTGCCTGAAACGATGGCGTTGGCAGGAATGCCATAGCCATTCTAGCGTCCGTCATCAGAACATCAACGCATATGTAGCCCGCGATGGACATACCCAGATAACACCCCTCGCGGCACGGTGAGGGACACCTACCCACGTAAGTCAGTGCGCAATAGCGCCCACCGCCGACAATACGACTTACCCAACGGGTAGACAGGCCTCCAACGCAGTGCTTCTAAGATGAATGCATGCAACTTGGTCAGAGTGCACCAGTTCTCAAACGAAGGCGCTACAACAATTGTTATTCTTCTTCTGTGGGTGCCATAACATCGGATCTAATTGGACCTATGTGTTTTGTGGCCCACGACGGAGTCGATTAGAGGTGGCTCCATGCAGATAAAATATGGCCGACAATATCTCCTCAACCATAGTGTTTAATTGAGCATGCTCGGGGGCCTCTTCGAGGTCGTAGGGGAGGCCCTGGAATTGACTGGCGAGTTGAGACTGAAAAGGTCCGAGAGGACACTCTTATAATACGGCGAGTCTGGTCTGGATATTGAGAACATGAAGTTTTGACGTGAAGGTGCCGTGACTCACTGGCAGCGGTGCAGCTCACCCATCATGCGCACAGCGCCTTTCAAGCATTCGTCTTCCATCCTAGGTGGTAACACCGCGTTCTGCGAGAGCTCTAGAGCACTCGGCCGTTTCGCAAGGTCGTGACGCAGGAGCCACGTCACAACTAAGTAAAACCTCAACAACAAGCTATCGCTGCATCACCAAGGATCACCTACTTTGTTTATGCCGCATGGGATGCGCTTCCCAATCTCGAGTAGAGTAGATCTCAGGCTTCCGTAGATCCCCAATGACGGCGATGCGCTCGTCTCAAAGTAGAAAGTGCATAGACCATCTCAAAAAACCTATCTGGAGAATCTCGATGGGGAGAACTGACGATGATCATGATCTCTGAATCCATGAACTTACCCCAAGCTATACATGTTAGCCTTGTTGTGATTCCGGGACCTTTCCTGCGCGACGAAACTTCAGGAGCGATGCATAGTTTGCGTTCCTACCTCTATATGGACAACAGCCAGGCGGGACAACAACACGATGTGGTGCTCACAATGAGTGAGGTCTGAGTCGGAGGGCGACTTGGGAGGACAAGTCCGAAGGATCGACAGCCGCAGCGGTGAACACGAGCGAGGGGATACACTTCAGCAAAGAGAGCCGTTGAGATGCCAGTGACCGGACACTCGAGTGGTGCTATTGAACAGCGACTCGTGCGGGGGAGCGCGCCGGCCTTGGGTTTGTTGGGGAATGTTAACGGGGGCTAAGCCCAAGGCGAACCGTCAGGCTTTCAAACCCGTAAAGAGAACATGCGCCATTCTTCTTTGCGTTGGAATGCTGCATCAGCAAAACCAAATGGGGCTGGCCAGCCCTGTACAGGTGCCACAGGCGCCCACAGGCCCACAGGTAAGTCCCCCCCTGTACAGGTCCCCCACAGGTGCTGACAGGTCTCGACAGGTGCTGACAGGTGCTGACAGGTGCTGACAGGTCACACAGGTCACACAGGCACACAGGCGATCACAGGCGGTCACAGGTCATTACAGGCGATCACAGGTCATTACAGGTGGGTACAAGTCATTACACATCAATTTTTCGAGTTGTATCATGCTAGTGTCTGATTGAAAAATAAAATGGCTGGATTGTTTGTCTAATACAACATGGATACAGTATGTACAGTACATATGTATGAGAGCCGCCGCGATGTAAGTGGATGCTAGCACCATCCCCGCCCTGCATAATAGCCTTCATGAAAGAAAAGAAGCGGTCAGCATACTCGCTAGGTGGCACCAGGCTGATTTTATGCTGGAGTAGATGTAAGTCGGCACGCCGCTCAAGAATATACAGGGCAACCACTCACTCGATCAGCCGAAAGCCCTTTCCAAAAGTGTTCCAGTTTTTTTAGGCCCGAATACGGTGTCAGAATATCGATGACGCCGAGGTAGTATATCGTAGCCGTCGAGTCATTCGCCTCATTGGTAGCTTGTAAGCCACCGTCGTCTTGGTAGAAGATAAAATGTTGGCGGTCGCCTGTGTCTTCAGGTAAGTCTAGCGTATCAGAACCCAGTCGCTTAGGGTCAGATTCGCGCATAGCACGTCTCATGGCGATGGCTTCAGGAGACCGACCACCTTTATGCTGGGTGTTTTTGCGACGGATGGCGGTCACAGATGGCTGAAGGGTCAGCGTCGTCAGCGCACACCGACAAGAACAGAATCGAAGACGACCAATTGCACCCACCGAAAAGACCTTGAGAGTATTGCTCCGCACATTATCCCTATTTCCTCGCTGGACATGATGTATCCCCACGAGTAGACTGTAATCCATCACATGTACCCTCTTCAACAGTTCCGAGTCGCGGCGCAGTTGCTCAGTCAGCAATGCGCGCTTCTCAGGTCCGAGCTCAAGCATCTTCTCGCGGTTGATCCAATCCAATTGAGGTCTTTCAATACAGCACGGGGATTCTTTTGCGCCTTCTCCTCGGGATACTCTCTACCAACCGTGCTCCCCTTGAGATCGTATGTCTCGTGAATATCCTTGTGCGGCGGGAAAAGGTTGTTCATGATGACGAAATGGAGCTTCCGGCCTCTCGGGAGTTTGACACGGTGCAACCCATAGAATCGGGACAATAGCGTATGCGGATTGGTCTTCACGTGTGCATGGTATTCCTTGAGTATCGAGAGCAAGAACTTGTGCTCTGAATGTCGGATGGTCTTGATGATGAACCGGTAGTCGCGCGAGAAATAAAAGAATGATCCCGACTTGCCCGGCGACCCGAGCTCTGAGAGGATATATTTCGCCGTCAGCGAGAGGAGATAGTCGGCAGGGTCAAGTTGGAAATAATCTTCTCGCAGCTCCCGGAACACCCACAGCGCGTAATCTTTGAACTTGAAATCATACTTGGCAGAAGGTGTCACCTCATTTCCAATGCTGTAATGACGTGAGCGAACCAAGGAAACCAAGTGTGTAACGAAAAACGCGTACATGTCAAAGGAATATTTGTGTCGCGCGGTAAAGTCTTCGTCAGTAAGTGGTCGCTTGATCTTCGCTTGACACCTCGATACCTAGCGCAAACGTCGATCAGCCATCGTATCCTTCCGACCAGAGGGGATATAGTTGGCGAACTCACAGCAATTCGAATCCCCGTGAGCATGTTATACATGAGCACATAATTGACGTGGTCTTCGCCAATCAAGTTCCCTACGGGCACTCTGTTGTCGTCTTCCTTTCCGAACGAGCCCCTCCGTTTAGACGCCGTCCTTGTCAGTGCTTCTTCTGCGTCTTTTTGAGCCTTTGCTCGTTTCCTTTCCCTCCGAATCTGCTCTGCCTGCATCTGGATGTCATCCTCGATGTCCGCATCAAGTTCCTGCCCATATCCGGCTTGCGGTGCAGACTGAATAGCACGGACTTGCGACCCAGTCGTGTTCCGTCTTGTAGGATGATGGTGCGACACGGTCTGCGGTGGCTGAAGGTACCCATCCGGGGACTGGTATGTGTACGAGTGCGACACCGATGATGAGTGCCCGCGCTGCTGCTTCATCGAGCTAGAACCTGACGCCCCCGTTGCGATAGACATCTCAACACTCTCGTCTGACACTGCTGATGGGCGCGCAGCATGTGCGGTAGACGGACCGCCCATGTGTGAGCTCAGCGTAGACATCCTCGTATCCGTGGAGGACCTATGGAGAAGGTCGTGGTGTGATGGTGGGGACGACTTGGTGAAAGCAGAGGGCAGTGAACGGGGAAACGCGCGCGGTGTTTCACGCGAGTCAACCGATCCTGTGCGGCCCGAGGAGGAGGAGAGCGCTGTGAGGTCGTTATCGGAGGAGTAAGAACTGTCGTTGCCGCCATCACAAGTCTTGAAAGTTTGACGGACGGGATGGCCACCCGGCTGTATAATAGGATCAGCGTGATGGTTATTATTAGTAATACCGCGTTCGACGGCATACAGTTCTCCAGAGCGAGAGGCTTGTTTGATGCGTGAATGCTCTGTTCAAGAGGTGAATCACCCATTCGGAGAGTACTTGAGTGACTAACTGGGTAAGGCGTTTGGCTCACGACGCTGTTTCGAGTCTGAGTGGTCCATCTTGGGCATGCATGGTCCGTTTTCGATTTGCGTGACTAGTTTGCAACCTTGGCGAGTTTGCATTTGAGGTAACATGCAATCAAGATGACAGACTTACCTTGAGATAAGCTCACCCTGTTTGTATAGGTGATGAGACGAGCACGGGAAAGCTTTCCGAGGGTAGTCTTCTCCATCTGGTGGACGGGGATAGGAACGATGAGCAAAGGAGGAAGCGTGATCATCTTCACAGAACTGTCATGGAGCGCGCGGGGTGGCAAACGACCTCACAGACACATCCTCACTGTACAAGTAGAAAGCGGGAGAGTAGAAGATGATGAAGCCCTTGGTCTCTTTCCCAGTTGCACGTATGGAGCAGCAGCAAGGAAAGAGCGTATAACACCCTCGATGATCTGGAGGTGTGTCTCGAGCTCAGGAAGGCCATATGATACACCGTGGACGATGAAGCGCATTGGAAGCACGAGTGGCCTATTTCGGGCGCGGGTGACCCGTTAGAGTGTTGGGAAAGGCGTCCTGTGGGAGGGTGGCCCGTTGAGGCACAACTGGCCTGTTCGGGGCGTGAACGAAGGCGGGAATGGCCCATTTTGGATGGGTGACCTTTAGAGAGCTAGGTAAGGCCTGTTGATGCGTGAATAGCCTGTTTAAGGGATGAGAGTCTGACCCGTTCGGGGTGCGAGTGATCCATTTAGGTGCTGGGTAAGGCGTCTGGCTCACCTGTGTGGCATTGGAGGGTGAGAAGCTGTTCGGAGTGCAAGCGGTGCATCAGTGGCATTTGCGACGTGTGAGACCTGTTTGCGACACGGGCGAGTTCATGTTTGAGGCGGCACATGAGGCGGCATGTCCGTATTTGAGTTGACGGACTTATCTTGAGAAGGTGAGTCCATTTTCAAGGCGGTGGGACGCTGGGTGTTGACATCGAGAGATGAAGCTTCGGTATCGCGACGAAGGCTAAGCGCTGGTGAGTTGAGTATGTGTATGTGTACAGTTGAACATTTTCACGTGACCTATACGACTGAAAATTTGGACAAGTCCACACGACTAGGATAATTATACTACACTTTCATTACTACACTACCTAACATACTATTAACGAGCTGTCGGCACCTGTATGGTCTGTCGGCACCTGTATGACCTGTCAGCACCTGTGCGTTGTCTGCCGGGATCTGTGGGACCTAAATTTGGCACTGGGACTGTATCAACCTGTCACCGCCCTGTCACATACCTGTGATGTGCTGTAAGATGCTGTAAATGCTGTAAAATGCTGTCATTTGTGATGAAATCTGTGACGAAATTTGGGTTTTGCTGATGTGTGTACTGACCAGTTCACATTCGATTATATTTCTGCTCGGTATCAACATCTTGATAAGAGCACCTAGTAGGAAGTGACAGGTAGTACAGTAGACTTTTTCATAATGCATATGTTGATACTGCATAATTCACATATTGCATTGACTTTTGGGTAATACCACAGTGGTATGTGGGGGGGACTGCAGATTTTTGCATAATGCGTAGTGCATACTATCTGTGCCCAGAGTATGCAGTATGAGATCCCACATTGGCAGAGCCACAGTCACCCAAACACAGCTTCTGGCTGGCACCCGAAGTATTGCTGGTATAGTACATATTGTTACTGTTCATAGAACTTTCTAGTCGCATTTAAGAATGAAACTCGTTTCCAAGAACACATCTGTATCTAAGCACCATGCCCACTGAGCCTCAGACACGCAAACCACGACCCAAACCTGCACCATACAATCGGAAGCAGCAAGCAGACATTCAACATGATCCTCCTATGACTTCGGCGAAACCTATCAAATCCAATAAACGCAACAATCTCACATTATATGACTGGCTTACTGTCTTGGCATTTGTCGACTCCCATCCAAACACGCCTCAAGAGCGTGTTGTTGAACACTTCAAGACATTGCAAGAAGGAGCACTGGAATTCACACAGTCAACACTCTCACGAAAATTGAAGGACCGTGCAGAACTAGAGAAGCGTGCCCAATCACATCCAAATGCACTGTCAGGAAAACGTCCTCGAGTGGTCACCAGCCCAGAAGTTGAAAAGGCTCTGATCCTGTGGGTGAGGGTGATGGAGGAGAAAGGAGAAATTGTAAATGGGCCAATGCTACAAGAGAAACGAAAGAGATTTGAGGATGAGTTTGGAATTGCAGAAGAGAGGAGACTCATTGGTGATGGGTGGATTGCCCCCTTTTGCAAAACCTACAAGATCAAAGAGTATCGGAGGCATGGTGAGGCAGGATCAGTGGATACTGAGGCAGTTGCAGCAGAGCGGGAATGCGTACAGAAGATTTTGTCGACATTTCCATTAAAGGATCGCTTCAACTTCGATGAAACGAGCCTCTTTGCATTGTGCGTAGGATTGTTCTGCCAATGGTCATGAATTTAGGCTAACCCTGAGCCAAATGATTCATAGCGCCCCTCCCGATCGAGGACTCGCTACAAAGCAAATGAATGGCAAGAAAAAAGAGAAGTTCTGAATCACGCTCGGACTGGCTGCAAATGCCGATGGGAGTGAAAAGCTGCCCCTTTTCTATATTGGTCGCTCAAAGAAACCAAGGTGTTTTGGTAACAAGACACCGCAGTCATATGGGTTTTATTATCGTAACAATAAGAAAGCATGGATGACAATGGAGCTGTTTGAAGAGTGAGTAAATAATCTCGCCAAAGTATCATTGATTCACAGGCTTCTAGGTGGGTCAAAATGGTTGATCTGAAAATGGGGGCTCAGAAGCGCTTCATCTGTCTTCTCATTGATAACTTTTCTGGGCACTCGATCGCCTACAACCCACAGCATATCCAGCTTGAATTCTTTGAGCCGAACTTGACATCGTTCGTCCAGCCACTTGATGCTGGTGTTATCCGATGCTTCAAGGCATTGTATCGTTGATCATTCTGCAGACGTGCAATAGATTTGGATCAAGCCGATCAACGTGACATCTACAAAATCAATCTACGTGAAGCAATGCTTCTGGCAAAAGAAGCCTGGGATGCAGTCGAACCCCAAACCATCCAGCACTGCTGGAATCATGCCGGAATTCAAGCAGACACAGGCGAATCACTCCATGCGCCGCCATCATCCCACCCGCCTCATGCGAATCCTGGTGCTTGGAGTATCCTCCACAATTTTGCCACCAATGATAACACGTCCCTTCCAGTTGCTGAGACTCAGCTCCGAGAACTCCTTGGCGAATCATACATTGACAATCATTGGCGGGCCGCGCTCACAGCTGTGATGGATGCAGAAGGTGACACTGCACAAGCATCAGCGGCAGTTGAGAAGCTCGCAACTGCAGCAACTCACCGGACTGGCCTTACGATCAAAATTCCAGCATCTCGTCCACCATTACAACTCACGGCTGCCGAAGAGCAACTCAATGACTCTATCAAAATGCTGAAGGATCGCAACCGCATCATCGGCACACCAATGACTGTTGAGGAGATTCTCGCACCTAGGGAAGAAGCAGAAATCAGTGAACCAAGATATTGTTTTGAGGGAAGTGATGCAGCCATTGCTGCAGAAGTTCGGCATCAGATGGCAGTTGAACGTGGCAACATCATTGAGATCGAGTCAGATGAAGACGAGGATGACCTACCTATACCAATCCCACGGTCAGAGATTATCCTGCTGTGCAAGAAACTTGAGGCAGCTTGTATCACGCAAAGTGATGTGGACACGTCTTTGGAGTTGATGCGCCAACTTCGCAGGTTTCGTGGGGTGCTGCATCGGAAGGAATTGCAGAACATGGAACAAACGACGTTACACAGATTTTGGGAGCCATAGGTAGAGCACAAATGTCACGTACATCACAGGGAAGTCACATTATGTCACACATTTGGTGCTGCATAACCCTCATATTGCATAAGTAAATGTCTGGCGCAAGTTGTATGCATTATGAAAAAGTCTACTGTAGTAGTATAGTACAGCCCCACAACCAGAAAGTCCATCAGGAAAACCTCAACTTGTTTAATGTTGTTTGATATTGACTTAGGCGTTCTTAAACATTTGTAAACAGCCAAGTTCGCCCAAGACAACTAAGTCTGTGTGAGCAACTTAGTTTCTTTCTTAGTGGCTTTCGTCGTGGCTGTTCAAGCTATTGAGTAAGCTGTCTAAGGCGGCACTATGTACAAATTCATTAAGAAACTTTTCAAGTCAATTCAAGCACGTCATAAGCATATCAAGTACTGTCAGAGTAAAAAAAAAACCATGCATTTTCTACTCGAATCAAAAATAAGTGAACTGACTGGCGGATGTTGCCGGGCTTGACTGTGGATCCAGATGAAGAAGGGGGTACTCAGGACACGCGAATAGGTGGGTGACGAAGGTGCTTCGGGAGAGGATCGTCACCTCGAACTCCTTGGGGGGTGACAGGTTCTACATTGAGCTCCCCTCAAGGTACTGACACATCTCTCTCCATCTGCGAAGGTGATGGAGGGGGTAGTGTAGTGTAGTCCGACGAAGCTCATAGGCGATAAAATGTGGGGCTTGAATGAAGAAGGGGGGTACTCCGGACACGCAAATAGGTGGGTGATGAAGGCGCTTCAGGAGAGGATCGCCAGTGAAAGAAGTTGAATTGAATAAGGTAATGACGAAAGAGTTTACTTACTTGCAGGTTTTGTCCTTGCTGCCAGGCAGAGCGGGACGGCACGCAATCTTCCGGCCACTGCAAAAGAGGCACGCGAGAGCAGGCTTCTTATCCAGGGGTCGCTTCGAATGAGGTATCGGGGACATGCAAAGCTGAGGTGACTGCAAACGGACGCGGTGTGAATGACCATGTGAAGATGCAGACATATACTGTTGATGTTGAGGGGGTGAGAACGGCATCTGAACTGGTGGAGGGACCTCGTTGAGCACCTCGAACTCCTTGGGGGGTGACAGGTTCTATGTTGAGCTCCCCTCAAGGTACTGACACATCTCTCTCCATCTGCGAAGGTGATGGAGGGGGGTAGTGTAGTGTAGTCCGACGAAGCTCATAGGCGATAAAATGCGGGGCTTGAATGAAGAAGGGGGGTACTCCGGACACGCAAATAGGTGGGTGATGAAGGCGCTTCAGGAGAGGATCGCCAGTGAAAGAAGTTGAATTGAACAAGGTAATGACGAAAGAGTTTACTCACTTGCAGGTTTTGTCCTTGCTGCCAGGCAGAGCGGGATGGCACGTGATCTTCCGGCCTCTGCAAAAGAGGCACGCGAGAGCAGGCTTCTCATCCAGGGGTTGCTTCGAATGAGGTATCGGGGACATGCAAAGCTGAGGCGACTGCGAACGGACGCAGTGTGAATGACCATGCGAAGATGCAGACATATACTGTTGATGTTGAGGGGGTGAGAACGGCATCTGAACTGGTGGAGGGACCTCGTTGAGCACCTCGAACTCCTTGGGGGGTGACAGGTTCTATGTTGAGCTCCCTTCAAGGTACTGACGCATCTCTCTCCATCTGTGAAGGTGATGGAGGGGGGTAGTGTAGTGTAGTCCGACGAAGCACATAGGCGATAAACTGCGGGGCTTGAATGAAGAAGGGGGGTACTCCGGACACGCGAATAGGTGGGTGATGAAGGTGCTTCGGGAGACCTTGGTGGCGGCTCAGATGACCGATGCAGAGGGGTATCGTCAACATGCATTGCAGTGTCACTGTCGCGGTCCCTGGAGCGACTCATGCAAAATATAAAAATCCATCATCTGTATGGGTCTGTTCGCACCTCTGCGAGGGTGCGCCCAATCGCTGTGGTCAGCTGAAAGCGCTGGTGGAGAGGGAATACGTTGTGTGATGGGACATGTGCCATCAAAGGCCACTTTGAATTCCACGCAGAGACAAAGCAGATGTCTGAGCTGGGGCAGTAAGAACCGACAACAAATAACCATTGTCGCGCTGTACAGTAGCCGATCTTGAGCCTGAGCAGAACGCCTTGCTCTGCAGAGGTAATGGTATCCTCTTCCTTGATCCTGACCTGGGATATTGATCCACAAGATGCGGGTATGGTATCGTGTTCCGATATTTGGTATAATAGGACAGGTCCGAATCCTTTAACAAGTACGATGGTGCCATCCTGGGGAATTGGTAAACGTGCATCCTTGAGGACAGTGCCAATGAAGTAGCTTAGATGAACGCGTGGCACGAACCCCCGAGAAGTTTATTGGTGTGTGGCATTCTATGAGCTCGTTCACCGTAGCTTCGATGATGTCCATGCCGGGTGCTTGCTTGGCGTGCTCTCTCAAACCCATGATGAATCTGCTGTGGTGAAAACTCCTGCCCTGCCGTCCGTCCGGGTAGGGTATATGTACGAGGCGACCTGATTGTACGACGCAATAACCGTGTTCGAAAATAGCATCTATTCCTTCTTAGGGGGACGAAGAGGCAATGACCACACGCGCGAGTTGACATTGGCATGAGGATGGGTGTTGTGTAGGATGGTTGATGTATGCGTACATTGTGCATCAGACATGGCCTTGAAGGTATGGGGGTGTCGCTGCCCCGACATGGGTCTGACAGCGAGGCGCGAAGTTGGAGTGTTGTCATCGGTGTGGTGGGAGCTGGATTTGGGATTGGTGATGTCCTCCGGCGAGAAGCACACGTCGAAGTCATCCAGTGATGGAGAACGTAGCAGGGGCATGTCTCGAGGGTGGTCGATGAAGAGAAGCAGCTGGGTGAGGAACAAAGGTGTGTGGAGATAGAACAGGTATGAGGTCATCGTCCATGTCTGCTCTTGGCAGGGAAAGCAACTGTTGACCAGGCAATGCAGATGCCAATTCACGTGCAATGCCATCCACATTGGTAAACCCACTTAACAGAGGTTCTCGTTTGCCCTCCCGATCGAAGAACCGCCTTCTCAAGACAAAATTTCAAATGAGTGATGATCAGCAAACTTGTTGATGTAGTACCCTTTGAAAGCGTCAAGGGAGTTGTGGAGATTAACCGCAGGATGAATGGAATCAGAGTTGCCAAAGATGGGTAATAAATGTACAGCACGGAAAATGGTATCAAGATGAATGACAGAGAGCTCGCGCGATCCATCGTCTTCGAATGAGGGGCGTACCATCCAGAGCCCAGTAGTGTTGTCTGGTTGAGAGCCGATGTGCTTGTACCAGTGCACAAGTGCACAAGGGAACATCTTGCTGAGGAATGGGAAGGAAAAAAGGCAGAGGACTCGGGCGATATCCATACCGTTGATGCTGTTGGTGCTATTATCCATATCAACGAGTACGGTGTCATAACGGGCAGCACCACGTCGCCACGATGGAGTTGCTTGTATGTGTTCGCGGTGCATACCTCCAGTTCCACTCGGGTCACTGGGCGCGAAGAAAGTGGCTAGGGCAGAATGAAAGACATCCACACGCCCCCTGTAAACTGGCATTACCTGCAGTGGCACATCAGCCGAAGATCGATGTGTGTCGGCATGCAGCTGGTCATAGAGGAAGCAACGAATGAGGGTAGGAAGTTCCGGAATATTGAGCTCCTCGGCGAGATCTGGGATGTTTCGAGCATGATGACGCTCTTCATAATGATTCAGCAGGATGAAGAAACTTGGCCCGAAGACCAACTTGGAACACATACGGATCGTCCTTGCCAACCGGATATCACATAACGCCCGCTCTCCATCTGCTGCACTTTCATCTACGTCTTCATCTTCGGATGGCTCTTCTCCAAGTCCTTCCACCCCAGGCTGCTGAATGACTATGTTATTATTGGCAGTTCGCAGACCATCAACACTGGAATGCGGGTTGCGCTCGGTGTCGTCAGGAATAGTGTTGAGTTTTTCTGTCAGATACATTAATAATGCATGATCCATTAGAAAAATAAGTTAGTTTACCAAAATATCGAAGATGAGTGAGCGCAGAAGGCTCCTTGAGCATTCCTCGGGCAGTGAAATCGACTAACGAGGCAGCCAGTTTGTCCATCCGCTGGTTTGTGAGTAAGACTTGTTTTAATGCGTTGAACTTGCTCGAATGCCGGTATGGCCGCTTAACTGCCTCGATATGTTTTGACTCGGTGATGGAGGAACAAAGCCCATTTGGAGCACCAAAAAGACAAATAAGCTCTGGGTAATGCTTCATTGCGTGTTGCCAGGGGAGTGCAAAATTTGACCGGACGTTCGTTGAGATGAATATTTCACGACATTCGTGGAAGCGCTTGAGCGCATCTTCAAGATCTTCTAGTGTATCATCAGTGACAATATCATGCCGAGCAATAAAACAAAATTCTAAAAATGCACGGAAAGTGCAGACCATCTCCTCGGGAACATATCCTTCAATGGCGTTGATATAGACCTTCATGAGTGCCTTTGAATCATCACCGGTCCATTGAGAGAAGCCTCGTCCCTCTGCAAAACGGCGAAGACCAGAAAAGGAGGGGGCAGCCGCAATCCTGTTTATAAACCAATGTTAGATACCTTGCACCGAATCTCGCAATGTCAAGGTTTGTCACCTTCTATCAATATCATCTAAAATCTCCTTTGCGCGGGTCGCTCCATAAGTTTCCTCGAGGTAATAACCTACCCAATCGACGAGGTGATCCTTAAAAGTGCCTTTGATGAGCTGATGAAGTAGGTCTGGTGCCAGTAGCGCATGAATATCTGAACGAGGGAAATGGCTCGTAAAAAGCTGCGTGGCATGTCAGTAAAGTATGCCAATGTGGCGTAGGGAGAGAGGACGCACTACTATATCCCCGATTATGCCCCACTCATCCCATAGTGTACCAAAATCAATCTCTTCGATCAGTGCTTCACGGAGTTCTCGTGTGCGATTCCCATATTCACCGTCGAGATCCCAAGGAAATCCAATACATCTGAAATGATAAGTGTGTGCATACATAAGTACCTGAAGTCGAAGCTTTTGTTACTACGTACCATCCACACCAGTTCCGCACGATTCCCGCCAAAACAACCTGTTCCTCGTAGTCGGCAATGTATGGTCCCAATCTGTATACCACTTTTCTGTAGTGGCCGTCTGCACACATTATGATTTCTGGGATGGTCATCCCTGGTCTGAGCGTCTCGAGGATCTTGGATAAGGAGGAATGGAAAAGTTGTTTCTTGAAGGTTCGGAAGCGTGCATCATTGGAGTATTTTTTAGTTGCTGTAGAGAATATTGTAAGATCTGTGCACATCGATAGTAAGCTGACCGACTTACTCTTTGCAATGGCGAGAAAGCCAACGAGCACAACAGCGTTGCGGTGTGCACGGCAAACATTGTTTCGGACGTTCCCAATGGATAAGTAGAGAGGATAATAATCATTCTGTCCAGTTGCAACAGAAACCATTGTTTTATCGCTTCCGAGGATTATTGGCACGAATGCCGAACCATGGGTCTGCGGGTCTTGAGCAATAATATCCTGGACACGAATTAGCAAAGCAAATACTCGATAAAATGTGGCATTCTGTACCGCTTGATTCCAGGCCCAATCAGCTGACATGAGATCCCGCCAGCGGCGGTTGTACGTTCCATCAGGACGCTCTTCCCACTCACGATATGGGGTATAGTCGATCTCGTCTTTGAAGTCCAGGTTCTTCAGAATATTCTGTGCAAGTTGCTGAGGGTCTCGGAAGTGGACTTCATAAGCGATGTCCATCCATGGAGCGATGTCGCCGGATCTATCGCCTGTGTAACTAATTGAATGGCTGCTCCACGGTACATCTCCAAGGGGTGTCGCATCGATCATACCATACAAGTCTCGAATGGTCAGCGAAGGGAGGTGCATCACCGTGAACAGCTAATGAGATTCCCCAAAGATGAAGCAGAGCATTGATTTTCTTGGCCGACATCTCCTCCTGTGAAAAGAGGAAGTGTGCGGTTTCGAATTCCAGCCGGTTGCGATAAGGTGTCCAGTCATCGTTGGACCGCTCGGAAGGCACAGGTGGAGGTGTGGTTGGATCAATAAAGTCCCCGGCTTCGTTACAGATGCGTCCTAGTAGTCTGAAGTCAAAAATAGAACAAAGGCAAATATAACAAGGTAGTACCATCTAGAAGAAGGTGATAATCCCAAACGAAGCATTGAGCCTGAGGATTGTTTGTGGCTGGGTGGTGGTCACGGTGCGGCTGATCAGGCCTGGAAATACGGAATGATTGTTGATGTACAGAGCGCTGGTGTTGAGTAAGAGCTGACTTATTCTTGAGCAACTCCTCGCACCCAGGATATGGGCAAGGAAGCTGAGCGATGGTGAATGATCGACGAGCGTGGGGCATTGGACGAGCTTGATGCTAAACTGCAGAGTGAAGTTCAAGTGTGTGGAAAAATTGTATTAGTTAGAGTTAGAGTTACGCACAAATTGTAACTACGGTGACTTACACACAAACGCAAAGTGTTTTTCTTGCAGCGCATCCCGGCCAGAAATTTGAGCCCCACCGCACACCATTACTACTGTCTGGCATCTTGCTATCTTTTATTCTCAAGTTTCCAATGGTCTCGACTCGAAAGGAAAATGCTACGAAGCATGTCGCTCAGCCTTTGCTTGATGCAAAATGCAAGCGCCGTACCAAGGCCGAAATTGAGGCAGACAAGCAACGCATCGAGGAGGAGCGCCAGACGGCTGAACAAGTATGTCAAGCAGGCCTTGAACGCATTGCAAATATCCAGGACAAGCAGACTTTGGAAGAGGTCAAGGCCAAAGTGGCAGCAAAACCTCGTCCTCGTCCTCGTCCTCGACCGGTGCAACCTGCTCCAAAGTGTCAGCCTCCAAAGGATGTGGACCAAACTGAAGATACCACAGAGGCTGATGTAGGAGCCATAGCGACAGTGGATGAAGAAAGAACAATGAGAAGCCGCAGTTGAGGAAAGAGGTGAGAAAGACCAAGCACCGTGATGCAGTAGGTGCCATGCGTCAAGAAGCCCAAGAAGCCGGGACATCGGATACACGTGGATCAGACGAGAAGAAAAGTGTTATGTTTGTACTTTCCTTTAACGTTCGTCATGCTGTTAATGACTGAACCTACTCTTTTTTTCTGGAACCTCATCAGCAATCGTCAAGACGATGACTCGAAAGAAACCTTTCTGGGTCATATGAACAAGTGGATCACTGATGTGGCCAAAAGCGGCAAGCCACAACGGCCATCATCGCAGCGCATCACAACTTCTTCAAACACTGCCAGTAGTGTCCAGATTTCTTCATTCTCCAACGTGACTATGACATCAAAGACGACAAATTGCTCTTCTGCCCTCAAGCCTCCTCCAAAGTCGTTCACCAACTCCATCGAGTGTCGGCTCCGAAGATGAACCTCCTGCAGTCTTGTTGGACGAATGACGATACTGTTGAGCACGAAGCTGTGCACTCCCTTATGAACCTGCACAAGGTGCGCTTACAGTCCAGAAGGTACGTTGTTGTGTCGCAATACTAATCAGTGAGGTACCTAACACACTCCTGATGACCATAGGATAAAGATATCGATTATGGTCAACCACCATTTACCCAGATACCAACAGCCACAGCTATCAAAGCCGAGCCCATCGACGTTCCCATGGATGTCATGGCCATGCTATCGGATTCTGAGGATGATCCAATCATTATTGACAGTGACTCAGAGATTGTCCCTCGTCTGGTGCCCGTGGCCACCGCTAAAAGTACAGTCCGGAAACGGACAACAACCTTCGTAAGTGATCAGCTACACAACTTTTGAATTTAGCAGATAACATCGCATCTAGGTCGCTGATCACAGCGATGTACCCTCCTCAAAGCGCTCTCAGGTCAAGGCCTGCCTCAGGCCATATCCAGGATGGATCCGCCGTTGAAAGCACAAAGAGGGTGAAGTACAACAACTCCCACCTCCCTCCAGGTGCAATGACGGACAACAAATGGCACGGTATCTTGATTCCAATGTATGCAAAGTGGAACGGCATGCTTAATGTCTGCTGGGGTACCAAAAGTTCGTACGAGGTTGAAGTATTACAATTGCTCTGGGACATTGTTTACAAGCGCAAGATCCCCTGCCATCATTCAACGTGATGATCTGATCTACACCAGTGGTATGTATGATCCTTGCATATCTGAGGTTAGCGCCGTCTTCCATAGCACACGCTCATACTTCCAGGACAGGCTACTCAGAGGATGGCGGAGTGGCGGGGAGGTTTCGCATCCGCCAGTATCTCGATGATCTGCAGCCTAATCAAATCAGATGAGAAGTTTAACTCTCCTGAAGGGCAACGCGCATTCGCAAACTTCTGGCTAGAAGGTAACCGCTTCTTGTTCAAGGATGTTTCTGGCGACACTGTGAAGGTGAGAAACGTCGTCAAAACTACCGCTGCAGGTCTAACATACTACTCACTGGATTCTATAGGACTATAGAGGGATGTGGAAGTCCGCTTTCATAGTGCAAACATTCGCGGCGCACATCAATTTCATTCAAGATGCTATAGACGTCCCGATCGACACAGGATTGAAAGATAAGAAACACAAATATCCGAAGGCAGCCCTTTCATTGGCAGGTACTGCGGTACGTTCTACATCTCCTTCTCGGATACATGTACTATAAATAATACAGGTGAAACGAACGCTCATTTTGCTCCGGGATGATGCCCTCACATTTGAGCTCATCCCTCCGTCTGGAAAGGGCAAGAAGAAAGCGAACGGGAACGAGAAATGGAAGGCGAACATCACTGGTGATATGTTCAAGAAGGATCTTTGGGGCCACGAAACAGTGCACTTCATGGACAGCGTTGAAGCGATTCCACCAGTGGTGTGGGACGAGATCATCGAAGCTGCTGCTCGGTTCGTGGAGGAGACAATGCAGAAGCGTGCACGTGGATCATCAAGCGAAGATGATGAGGACGACAACACTAATGCGCTTCACACTGGTTCAGACAATGAGGATGAATTTACTGATCTCATGACGTACCGGTGAAGGAGGGCCTGCAGTGGCGTGCAAGTAGTTTTCTTTCTTCGTTTCGTTTCGTCATTTAACTTCTTTTTTTCACAGCTGTGCTACCCCGGCTTGGTCTACTATGATCTGACTCGGACCGTCGCATTCCTCCATAGTATGTAAAATTTCAATCCGCGCAGAACACTTTTTTTTTGGCAACATTTATATTTTCTTCGTCACTCGGTCGTCTTGAATTCCCTCTTATGCATCAGTTTAATCGGTAGTGCTTCACAGTTCACTCCTTAGTTTTGACTAGTGTTGGACGGGCCTGGCTTGGCCTGAAAGCCCGGGCTTGGGCCTGTTCAAACCCCAGGCCAGGCCCAAATAGTAGGCCTGGGCTTGGCCTGGGCTGGCTTGGGCCTGGGCCAGGGCCTGGCCATACAAACCATAGAAAAGACTATTCTGATGATCTACTAGTACATGTGGAACCATGAGAGCATACAATTAACTTATATTGAAGCAATATAATTACATGAACAATCCTCAAGCCTGAGGAAGGGGTGATGAGGCAGGGGGAGGGGGTGATGAGGCAGGGGGAGGGGGTGATGAGGCAGGGTGAGGGGGTGATGAGGTAGGGGGAGGGGGTGATGAGGCAGGGGAGGGATGATGAGGCAGGGGGAGGGGGTGATGAGGCAGGGGGAGGGGGTGGGTGAGGGGTGAGGAGAAGGGAGGGTGAGGGGTAATGAGGGAAGAAGAGGGGATGATGAGGAAGGGGGAGGAGGTGATGAGGCAGGGGCTGATGAGAGAGGGGAGGGTGGGAGATGGGGTGATGAGGGAGGGAGAGGGGATGATGAGGGAGGAAGAGAGGGTGATGAGGAAGGAGGTGATAATTGGAGGAGGGGGTGATGAGGGAGGGGAAGGGAAGGAGAGGAGTTGAGAGAGATGACAGGAGGGGAAGAAGGGGGAGTGATGGGAGATGGTGGAGGAGGGAGTGGAGGAGATCACATAAAAGTGTATGTGTTATATGACCTTCTATCACTGCCCTGACCCCAAGATCACTTCTGCAGGCCCTTAAAATCAAAGGTGGTAGGAGGAGATATAAATACATATAGGTAAGGAGCCATACTCATCTCCTGGGTGTCTGATATGGTGTGCCTACATATAGTACCTCTCTGGGGACACAATTTGATGGTACATGTGTCCAGAATATTAAAACATTGGACCACTTTTATACTTTTCACTCCAGATTGCTTATACCCCTGTATAGCCTTTCAGGTACTCATTCAAGTGATTAGATGGGCTTTATTGTATGTATGTAACATGTATATGTATGTACAATAGGCCTACAATGAGGAAATTCCCAATGTCACAAAATATTTCCAGATTTCAGTGTCTCATCAAAGTCTAGGAAGCCTGGGCCTAGGCCCACGGCTTGGGCCTGCCAACCACTGAGGCCAGGCCCTGAGCCCTAACAGGCCCTATTGGTGGGCCTGGCTTGGCCTGGCCTACTTAGGGCTTGGCCCGAGGGCTTCCGGGCCTCAGGCCCAGCCCGTCCAACACTAGTTTTGACTCGGTTTTGTCCTTGAATACCATTTGGTGATCTTAACTCGCGTCTACAAACCCACCCAAGACACATTAAGCACTATCTAAGTTAAAATTAAGGACCTCAGGCAAGCTTCGCCCAAGAACATTTGTCTTATCGGATTTGTAGCAGACTTAGTCTACTTAGCAACTTGAGTTGCCTTGGTCAACTTTTTTCCCAATTAAGTGTGATTAAGTCATCATCAAGCGAGTTGAGGTTTTCCTGATGTATCAGCATCAGTCCATCTGACTAAGACAGATCTTTCCCGTTGAAGCTTCCACACGCATGTCTGACATAAGCACTAACTATCACACATCTTTTTTGAACTCTGCCTTTGCCTGAGCAGTGGCGAGCCTAGTGAGTTTGCGGGCACTCTGTGACTTACTGCATCAGCAAAACCATATGGGGCTGGCCAGCCCTGTACAGGTGCCACAGGCGCCCACAGGCCCACAGGTAAGTCCCCCCCTGTACAGGTCCCGCACAGGTGCTGACAGGTCTCGACAGGTGTTGACAGGTCTCGACAGGTGTTGACAGGTCACACAGGTCACACAGGCACACAGGTCACGACAGGTTATTACAGGTCCTTACAGGTCATTACAGGTCCTTACAGGTCCTTACAAGTCAATTTCGAGTTGTATCACACTGGTGTAGGATTAAAACAAAAGAGAACTGAATTGTTTATCTAATACAACACGGACAGTATGTATGAGGGCTATTATGTAGGTGGGTGACGGCGTGAGCTGTTTCGACCATGGTGCGTGCAAATGGCTTGTTTGGGTGACTGATGTGCATGCTCGGGGGTCTGGCTGGCATGCTGGGATGGACGCGTCCACCCGGTCCTCGACAATCCCATCTGGGGGTTGAGCGCTGCTGCTCGTCGTGCAGCGGTTCTGCTCGCGCGCAGCGTCCTTCGCCGTGCACACTCGCGCCGTGCTGTTGGCCTGCACACGTGCCGTTCGTGTACCTCAGGCTCTGGATGCCTCCCTGCACATCCATGGTGCCGTCTGGTGGTGCTGCACCTTCGCTGTGTGCTCTCGTGCTGCCGCTCATCGCCTGACTATTTCGCTCCCCCTCGAGCGGCAGACTCGGGGTGCGGTGGTCTCGTCTGTGGATGTCTCCGTGTTCATTCAGGCTGCTTGCTGGGGTTGCGAGGCTCACGCCGTCAGCGGTTTGGTCCGTGGCACCCTCGCCCGGTCCCCTCACTGCGGTATCTTCGTGTGGGCTGTCAGTTGGGCTGCTCACGGGAGCTGCGAGGCTCACCCTTCTCGTGCCCTCTCTCGACTCCTTTGTCAACTCCTTGGGTCTTTCCCTTCGCGTTGTCGCTGTCCACTCCTTGTGCGGCTCGACCGACATGCATGCTGGATGTGCACGAGTGGGCCGTTTGAGGTGCGGGCGACCTGTTTGCAGGATGGGCGGCCAATGTGGGTGCTGGGTACTTAATGCATCTGGCAGGCGAGTGGCCATTTGAGGGCCAGAGCTCAGCGAGTGTGTCAGAGGAATGAGCACTTTAGAATGCCCATCTCTCGTCTACAATAATCAGCCCCCAACAACCTAATACGCTCTCAGTGCCACGCACCAGTCAAGGCGACAGGGCTATTTTTGAGGCGACGGGGCCATTGTTGAGGTGGTGGGGTGGTTTTGAGGTGACAGGGCTGTTTCTGAGGTGGTGGATTCAATTTTGAGGCGACGGGGCCGTTTTTGAGGTGGCGGATTCGATTTTGAGGCGACGGGGCCGTTACTGAGGTGGTAGGGTGATTTTTGAGGCAGTGGGTCTGTTTCTGAGGTAGTGGGTTGGTTTGTGAGGCGACGGGGCCATTTTGAGGCGATGGGATCCGTTTCTGAGGCGGCGGGGTGGTTTCTGATGTGACGGATCCATTTTTGAGGCGACGGGACCACTTCTGAGGTGGTTGGGTCACTTTTCAGGTGGCGGATCCATGTTTGAGGCGATGGTGTCGTTTGGGATTGGGGAGTTCGTAAAGGGGACCAAAGTCCCGCTAGGCGATGCAGAGGGTTGCGGGAAGTGGCCTAGAGGTTGCTAGGAACTAACAAAACATGAGTTTGATGAGTAACAACAATAGAGAGGACGTACATCCAACGCGTCCGTTATGCCCTCCGCTAACCTGGCCGGGGCGTCGTCCCGGGAACTGGCACAGCAGGCAACTGCGTGATGGGGCAACTACTCGACTACGTGCTATGATGAATATAGCGTACTTGCTCTTGGCTCTGTGTTTACGCAGGTGGTTGCATCCATGGTACCATCCTGCAAGCCTTGATGACGCAACCGATCGAAAGCTTCGTCACAGTTCTAACAATGATAATGAGTTGGGTCGCCCAAGGACATGACATACGCTCTCACCCTCGTGTTGTAATACTCGACATAACGTTGACTGAATAACTAGTCAGATATCGGGGAAAGTCACGAAGACAGCCACGTACTCCATGCGATTGCTCGCGGAGGTCACCGACTTGACGTCTCCAAACTGTTGGGACTTCCGCTGGACTTCGTTATCGTCAATCGGTTGACGAGAATCTTTCAGTGTCACTATAAGACAACCCTGGTATTGCTAACGTGTGTCAAAAGTGAGATTTGGTCGTAGGCACAATGTATGGCTTACCTGGTTTTTGTCCCGCTCGTCACCACCACCACCACCACCACCACCACCTTGCTTCTGGTCGTCTCGAGGAAGGGAGTAATGGACATCAATCTAACAAAACAGTCGAGCTTGATGTCAGATTCTGGATTGAACAACGGGAATAGTAACCCACAGGTCGCCCACTAATTTCAGAGCCTTGCCTTAATGTTGCGGATAAAAAGCGTTCGGCAAGGTCGCTCGTGCTGGATACGTTCTTCAATAATAGAATCATGGACTTTGTCAGGTTCGCGGCAAACAGTCCTTCAGGAAGTTCGGGTTCCAAAGCCTCCATCGTCATAGTTGGTATCAGAGACTTCTAACAAGAGATTGAGACCAGTGAGACCGGGAGCTTCAAAGGGAAGAAAACCAAGTTGACAGCAAGGCAGAATGAAGGCACGTAGCGCATCGAATCGCAGAGTATGAAACAATTATTCCCGGAGGAAACTCAAGTAGTCTCCAAGCATCGCGTCTCCTGAGGTGTGGTAAAATGAAAAGGGATGACGCTTGGCAGCGAGCTCCGGTATCAACCAGTAGCCAGTTGCTCACATCCAACAGAGCGTCGCGCTTCAAGACGCGGACAGTTGTCAATGATGGTGTGTGCAAGAATCATGTCGAGTACTCACATCTTCTTCCGTACGGATCGAATCCCGTTCGCTGCGTCAGTGCTAATACAGAATCTATCATTGGATAGTCCGACGCACAGAAGATTTGACCTCTCCAGTAGCGGAAGCCCAGAACATCAGGGTTTGGTCCACTGACCGGTAAGAATGCGCTTTCCATCTGGTGAGAAAGCAATAGACGACACATCCTTCCTGTGACCTCGGAGGTGGGCGCGAGGCTCACATTGCCTATTTCTAAGTCCCAGACTCGCAGAGTGGCATCAGCCAAGACGCTCGCGATGGTCTTGCCGTCCGGCGAGAAAGCTACGGATGTGACACCACCACGGTGACCCTTGAGTGATCCAGCAATCATATCGGCGTTGTGGACGTCCCAGGTATGGGATGGATGGATGGATGGATGGATGGATGGTACTGGGGCCGCAGCCGCCGACACAGGGCTACAGACCAGGCATCCGAGAACAAATACAACAAATGCATGGATATATATTATACTTACCTCGTGCATCCAGCGCTATTGAGACGGCGGGATCATTTTTGATGGGGCAGGTCCATTTTTGATGTGGCAAGTTCGCTCGACTGGCGTCTGAGGGGGTAAGCTATTTCTGATGTTGCAGACTCGTTTTTGACGAGTGGAGCGAGGTTTAGCGACAGTGGTGCGGCAAAGAGTTGTTGAGAGAGCACGCCCATCTCCGAGTCAGTTGCGAGTCACATGACCTGATCAAGGAAAATTTGTCCAAGTCCAAGCTATTAGGAATCTATGCTACACTACGTACACTTCTAGAGGTAGTACTACACAAAGCTGTGGAAATGCTGTCACGTTCTGTCGAGACCTGTGGGCACCTGTCAGGCCTGTCACCGTCTGTTGTGAGTCTGTGGCTGTCCTGTGGGTGCGGCACAATCTGTGATCTGCTGTCACGTACCTGCCAAGTGCTGTGCACTGCTGTCATTATGATCAAAGCTGTGACCAAAATTGGGTTTTGCTGATGTGTTGTCCATCATTGCTTGGACTTGGAGGAACAGCACGGTGTAATATTTGAAGTTCAAAAAAGATGTGTGATACAGTTAGTGCTTATGTCAGACGTGCGTGTGGAAGCCCCAACGGGAAAGATCTGTCTTAGTCAGATGGACTGATGCTGATAAGATTAGGATGCTAGCATAACTACTCACTGGGTTGTGTGCAAGCTCATGGCTTGCTCACACATTCTAAAAACCTGCTGAGCCCCTCAATTTGTCCCATATGATCATTCTTTGAAGAGAGACTGAAGTATAAAGGTATATACTGGGCTCTTGAGAGTGGATATATGTTTGAGAATATCTGTATTTCTAGGAATTACATATTGCAGCTGAAACATGTGTTTGTGACCTCTATCCCCTGCAGATTTTTGCGCTGAATCCAGCTATCCAATTTTTAGAGCGATCCGTCACGAATTGAACGAGTTATTGCAGATATACTTTATGCTACTTTATGTGGCTATATTTTCCCAATTTGGGCTGGCGCCCTCGGTACTGCAAAGAGCTGTAAGTATGCACGAGCAGAGTCCCCGCAAAACGTCACGCAACGAGTAAACCCCCACGCGGAGGATACATCTCGCACGATGGATGGGGACGGGGAATTGAGGGATTGGTGTGTGCACCAGCGCCCTCTAATGCAAGCACGTCCGAGTTGTCGTATGTGTCGTGGGTGCAGGTACCGTACAGTGTCAGCTTTGCCACCCACGAAGCTACTTAGGTGGAACGACGGGAAAGATTTGGCTTGCCAGTCTGGTATGTCTATCGAGGCATGAACTGGGATAGTTAATATTGACTGGAATCGAAGTATAGTATGGTATATGTACTCCTCAGTGGGACGACTGACTTATGGCACGAACAAAACATGAACAGAGAGAACCTCGTTGGCAGTCAAAGTAACTAACAAATCAGACTGGTCACGAAGAATAGGAAAACATCTAGCCAGCAAAGAGATGAAACGCTCGCGCATCACGCGCGTTGCCGACTCGGGGCACTCAGGCTCGTCCAGGTGGCTTGTAGCCCGCGTAAAATCGCGCGAAGTTGGATAAACTTTGTTCAGGATCGCTAGAGGAAGTGGAGGACCGGGATAGGGAAGTGGATAGACCACCAGTCGATGTAGAGGGACCTGCCTCCATAAACGACAAACCTAATTGGATGATTGAGCACCAGCGATTAGTAACCAACTTGGATGCAGTACGTGGAGAAGAGGATGGCTCGTACCTGGGTGCGTCTGTTGTTCCAGTGGTCCACGAGACGTGATGCTAATAATATCCCGCAACTCCCGCAACTCCTTCTCCAGCCGATCCACTTTGGCCTCGACCTTCTGCCCGCAGTAGCCTCGTCGTCCAGCCCTCGATGGATCTCTTCGGTCTGCTCTGGTCGTTGCAAGGTACCACCTGGAAGATTGGCCCCGTGTACCCGACTATCTCTGAGATGCTCAGATGTTGCCTCATCGGCATCAGGAGGTGCCTGGGATGCAGCATTGGTGTGGTCACATTGGGAATTGTGGTGACAGGGCGGGTCTACGCCGTGAACTTCGCCAGGATCCGATGGAGGGGATGAGGGCTCTGCGATCGATGACGAGGGACCTGCTTCCGCAACCGATGGACCTAATCAGATGAATGAGCACCAATGTGACTATAGACGGCTCGAGTGGAATGGATGGTAAGAGGGTTCGTACCTGAGTGCATTGGACGTTCCAGTGGTTCACGAGGCTTGTGGCTGTTATACCGCAATTCTTCAACCTCCTTCTCCAGCATATTCACCCTCTGCTCTGCCTTCTGCTTCGCTGTAGCCGCCTCGTGGAGTTGCCGGCGAAGCTGCTCATTCTGAGTTTGGTGCTGGACGGTACCATGTCGGTTAGCAGCCCCATCCACGGGACTGTCCCTGGGGTGCTCAAGCGGTGCCTCGTCAGGGGATGTGTGACCTTTCTGCGTGGGACCGTGCTTCTTCGTCGGGACATTTTCTCTCCTCTTGGCTTCCTTTAGCCGCTGCTCAGCCTCCAATCACTGCAGGCGACTTCTTCTTCCATGGACGCAATCGCTCACGATCCGGACGTGGGCTGCCACAGAAATAGTCGAGACACTTGCCACAGCCGTCCATGTCGTCCCAGCTGTCGTCGGAGCCTGCGTTGGATTGTGCAAAGCTGGAAGCACGTCCTTCGGGAACGCGCTTAGAGGGAGTGGATAGACCGGCTTGAGGAGTGGATGGACCAGGTTTGGATGTAGCACCTGAAGGCTGTGCGTGGGATGAGGAGGGACCTGCCACTGCATTTGAAGGATCTAATTACAAGAAATATCAATGACAACTTGGGGACATGAGTGATATAGAAAAGACGAACCCGCACCCGTGTTGCTCTGAGGTTGTGGTGGTTTATGAGACTTGCGGTATTTCTTTTCCTTCATCCGTTTTCTCCGGCTCTTGGCGACTACGACCCGCTGGGTACATAATCGAATGTCAGACGATCGCGACGACGTGAACGAGAAATGTTACCTCTGTGAGCCGACCGGCTGCTATGGGGGTGCGGACTGGGGATTTCCAGAAACGCTGGTCTTGCGAAGTAGGCTGAAGTTCTATGGTTGGTTGTGTAGGAGAGGACGACGTACGGCGAGTGACTATCCCGTGCAACAGACGCTGGATGCGTGTTGCGATCGGTGCTGGGCGATCAAGAGGTCGAGAGGTCGCGCTGGTGGTTAACTACAACCATGAGTTAGGCCACACGAGGACGACTTTTAGATGGGTAACGCATACATCTCGGAAGTCGAATTCGTCTTGTGCATGGAGACTCGAGAGACACTTGAGAGCGGGCGCAGCTGGGAGCTAGGCCACACGACGGTCAGAACGACAGGTACTAAACGTTTGGGATGACGCACGTCCAGTAAAGAATCATACACCTGCGACCACGAACAAAGTGAGAGATGGCGTTGGAACAGAGGTGCACGCGGTAATCACCATCTTTCGACTTTCGTCCCACCACGGAACACGCCATATTGATAAGGTTCCATTGTATCCTCCGGCTGCCACAAATTCATCAGACGGAGAGAAAGTCACTGCATCTAACCCGAATCTATCCACTGGCAGTAATGGGGAGAAAGTAACTGCATATAACCCGCCTTCATGCAGTAGTGGCTGACCGATGGAATCACCAGTGCGTGCATCCCAGAAACGGACAGTGTTATCCCATGAGGCGCTGGCAATTTTCGTGCCGTCTGGGGAGAGCGAGAGGGATAACACGTAGTGGGTGTGACCCGTCCAAGGTTCTCCAGTTAGGTCACCATTTTCGGAGTTCCAACACCGGATTGTGTGATCGTCGTGAGCCGAGAAGAGCTGAGTGCCATCGAGGGACCAGATGAGAGATCTTGCCATGTATTTATAGCCCATGAGCCCGAGGATGAGTTTGCCACTCTCGACGTCGAATACTCGCACTCCCTCATCATCCCACAAACCGCAGGAAGCCAGCTTGTCCCCGTTTGGAGAGAAGCAGAGCGAGTCTACACGTCTTCCACCGTCGAGGGAATGTTTGATCTGACCGCCCTCCGTCAGATCCCTAATCTGGATCTTGCCTTCGCTACCACCACTCGCAGCCAACTGACCATCTGGTGAAATAGCAATGCTCCAGATACCGCCTGGGCCACTTTCCCATTCTTCAATACACTCGTGCGTTTCCACGTCCCACACCCTCATTCTCCCATCCAGGTCACCACTCAGTATCCTCTTCCCATCTCTCGTGATTGCAAGACCATACACCTCGCCATCGTGCTCCATTGACGTCCCTTCTTGGTCGCCATTCTCCACGTTCCAGACTTTGATCGTTTTGTCATTCGAGCACGTAACGACTCGTTCTCCCCCAGGGAGGTATGCTATTCTCTGGGTAATGGCTTCGTGCGCTGATATCGCGATTAAAGGCTTTAAAGTCAGGTCGACAGACTTTTTCGACATGTTCGACATCGTTGGGAGAGTCAACAGTGACAGAGGTCAGACTCGGTGAATGAAAGAGTGTAGGAGTGTATGCGAGAGACTTGTGGAAAGCTCAATTGCAAATGGTGGTGAAGGCACCCACCCTACAACGTGTCGTGCGCGAGGTCAGTGACCCGGCTGTGTCCGCCGCTATAGCGCCTTCCATTTAGCGCCGGTCAAACGCCCATAAGATCCAGGCAAGGTGAAGCCTTGCGACGCGGTTCAAGTCGTTTCAGCGACATCATCATTACTGTCCGTGTAAGTTGACTACCGCAAACACCCAAATGCGTGATGCTCATCGGTTTCGCAGCTTCCTCGTGTCACATGGCAATGCGTGTCATGGATCCCTCCATTCTTATTCTCGACGTTTGGTTATCAATCAAAGCGAGGAGCGTCTTTTCTTCTGCATATCAGGCTCTCACTGTACAATACAGCGCGTCCTTCCCCTCAACCACAAAAGGTCGACCTGAAAGCCTGCGTTTAACATCGCCGGTTCGCACGTTCACCGGCTCTGATCCAATTATTCATGAGAGATAACCATCCGGTACAGTTCAGCACCCTTCAATACTAGCGTCACATGATACTTACGCCCTCATACTGTTCTACTGCACGGAATAAGCCCCCAAATGCTCGAGGCTGGAAGCAAGGTGTAAAAGTCCAACAACGGCTCACGCAATGCCACATCTTGAAAAATGTATGTCACCTTGTGCGGTGTCTATCCTGACGGGCAGACTAGATACAACGTAGCATGTCATCGAAAGTGCACTGTCTAAACAGCGTCGATGTGAGGTGAGTCGAAACGACCTGCCAGCGCAGTCTCTTGTTGGATATATCGATCGTAGCGTACTCGTGTAGTACATGCGTTGCTTAGTCATACGATACTTAAATACCTGGCTGGCTACTTTTAGTACTCGGGCGCGGAAAATCGCCCCCAGCTCTCGTTCTATCATCCAAGACTGAGTCCTTCGTTTGTCTAGGCCGTAAGATATTCTCTACATCTCTATCTGAGACGGCAGGAATACACTTGGGCAGGGTTTCAAGCATACACGTGGGAGAGCGATCATCGATGAAGCAGGGCATCAGACCTCACTCACCAGATCCCTTTTGGTCTATCTGACATTGTTGATGGACTGTTCGTGCTCGAGGTTTGCCCAGCTGTCCAGTTCCCAAGTGTAGCCGGGCACGTATTTCAAAAATGGATACTTGTCCACTTTGTACGCTCCTGGCATGAGTGCGCCCTGTACGATAGGGGCCATGCGTTGTAGATGGAGGATATAAGAATCGTTTAGATACGTCGGCATCGTCTTTCCATATATCACTCGGAGAGTCATCGTGGCCGAGAACCTGTGATGCAACGTGATACCAGGCACATGGTATCGACGCGGGGACATACCTTTTGATATGACCTTGATGGGACTCCGGCTCTTTCAAGACATCCAACACAATGTTGCGCGCGTACTGCGTTTGGTCATTGTCATAAATCAACATACCCTTCATTCGTAGTTCCGAGTGAGCGGCTCTGGGGAGAGGACGCGATCAGCATTGAACGACCTTGTAGGACCCCACTTACTTGCGATACATTCGGAATCGAGCACATGTGCTCATTTGCATGAACTTCAAGCCCCTCGAGAGAACCTCGTTCGAGCGATCGAGTATGGTCGGTCAGCTAACACGGCCCCCTGCTTCTCCATGAGAAGTACCGCTTCCTGCAGAGACGTTGTCACCAACGCATTCGTGAGCTGGATATGACACATACCTGATGCCGACCTATGATAACGTGGATATCCTCCCCGTTGGTGAGTGTGATGATAGGGCCGTATTGCTCGATCCACTGTTGTATCTGTTGTGGGGAAGTACGGCTCGCTCTGAGACCTTGTCACTAGCATGAACAAGGACGACGCACTATTTACCGTGTGGAGAAATGGTTGATCCCGGTGGGAGAGGTAAGCGTCGCTTTCGTCGCGACTGTCTGCGGGCCCAGAGGAAACCCCACTCGCGACACATGCCAGGACTACAAAAGCTACCTGCCAACCATTTAAAGACAACTTGAGGTTCGAAGGCACAGGGAAACAAGAACGAGGGGAAACAAAACACCTGAGCGAGGATGGATAAAGCCCGGCGACAGGACATTCCTATTGTGGATTGCTTCCAGTGAACAGCGGCTCGTCCCGGGAAGCACACCAAACATGGGGTTGGCAAGGAATGGGGACCTGGGGCTAAGCCAGGGCGACGTATGAAGACCACGCTTTGTTTCGTTTACATTTCCTGTTCGTATTCCATTATACTTCTGCTCGTCAACATCTTGAGAAGAACATCTAGTAAGCGACGCAACCTGAAAGTCCAATGCCAAATACAGCGCATTTATCGTCATCGGTTGTTGAATGCTGTAAATATGATTAGCATATATATACAGCGAGGATCAAAGCCTGAAGAGGGGAGAAACAACCGGCAGCGCAGAGAACAGTTCGATTCATTGCCGCCAAATTTGAGCTGGACCGTGCAGCTCCAAGACTCAAGGAAGAAGAGACACGTTGCGTTGAATCGCTGATCAGGAAGCTTCGATCTAGGAGCCATGCCACTCTCCTGATGCAAAGGCGGAAGGAATCGCCAGCACGTATCCATATATCACTATATGTTGTTGTAAAAAATCGCATAGCGTAAATCTGGCTGCGGCTGTCCAGTGTGGATGAGTAAAGATAACATAGACCGAATCTTGCCAGAGGTCGTGTTGCGGACTAGGTACCTCATGATAGGCATGCATTCAATATTCAGGTACCGCCTGTTCTTTACTGCTGTCGTGTTGGAACTTTATTATAAGTGGTGCATCACGAACAATGCAACGAGGCTTGAACGTGAGGAAGTCCTTCGATGGATATTATTTCGGGCAGCGCACCAACCGGCCTGCAGGGCAAGCTGTCAAGCTCGTCAAGGGAATAATATGGGCCACGCTTCTCTTCGAGTTGGGATGTTGCTTTACCGGGTACCCGTTGGCGTTCTTGGGCTCATTATCGCATAGAAAAAAGACTTGAAATGAAACAGGAACACATTAGTAAGCGACTGTACAGCAAGTCTCGTATAGGAGATACCCCTGAAAAGGAGACGTCGCATGGATGCCTTCTCCAACTTGCCACAGAAGTTCGTTCCGAATGACGACCTTAAAGCCTGCAGGTAACTTCACGACGTTTATCAACTCTCTAATCCAGTTATCCCAGTAAGTACTACGCCAATGCTAGTATCCTCCTACTACCCTCGTACTACACGGAGCTCGAGCATTTACGCAGATCGACGAGATCCCGTTAACGTCCGAAGTTGGAAAGACAGCTCATGGTACAGACCTGTTACCCACAACGTGCAGAACGTGTGTTACCTTGTGCCGTGTATCACGGGAGGAGGACTAGGGACACCGTCGATGCCCGCGTGTGAGATGAGTTAAAATGACCCATGATATCTAATTGGAACAGGTGTTGCCGTGGTCTCTACGACGTTTCAAATATGCAGGAGACGAGCCAAAATGGAGTGAAGTCCCCGCAAGTCACGCAACGAGTAAACTCGCACACGGGTGATACTTCTCGCACGACGGAGAGGCACTGGGACATCGCGCGCTTTGCCATGTACTGTCAGATTTGGGGATCACCGTGTAAAGGGCGCCCTAGTTGTCGTGTGTATGATGTCGGTTTGCCACCCAAGAAGTTAGTGCGGAATGATAGGAGTCGAAGTATAGTATGGTATATGTATCCTCAGTGGGACGACTGATGTATGGCACGAACAAGACATGAACAGAGATCCTCGTAAGCAGTAGAAGTGATTAACAAATCAGAATTGATACGGACGGAGAATGGGAAAACCTTCAAGTTAGCAAAGAGACAAATCCAAGGAACCCTCATGCGTCACGCTCCTTGCTGACTCGGGGCACTCAGGCTCGTTCACGTGGCTTGTAGTCTGCGTAAAATCGCGCGAAGTTGGATCAACTTTGTTCAGGATCGCTAGAGGAAGTGGAGGAACGAGATGGGGAAGTGGATTGACCAGCATTCGATGTAGAGGGGCCTGCCTCCCTACACGACACACCTAAATGGATGAATGAGCACGGTTAGTGACCACTTGGATGCAGTACATGGAGTAGAGGATGGTTCGTACCTAGATGCGCTTGACGTTCCAGTGGTCCACGAGACGTGAGGCTAATAATATCCCGCAACTCCCGCAACTCCATCTCCAGCCGATCCACTTTCGCCTCGGCCTTCTGCCTCGCAGTAGCCTCGTCTTCGAGCCATCGGCGGATCTCCTCGGTCTGCTCTTGTCGCTGCAAGGTACCGGTACCGCCTGGAACATTGGCCCCGTGTACCTGACTGTCTTTGAGATGCTCAGATGTCGCCTCGTCAGCATCAGGGGATGGCTGGGAGGCAGCTTTGGTGTGGTCGCATTGGGAATTATGGAGATGGGGTGGGTCTACACCATGAACTTCGCCAGGATTTGATGGAGGGGATGAGGGCTCTGCAATCGATGACGAGGGACCTGCTTCCGCAACCGATAGACCTAGTCAGATGAATGAGCACCGACGGGATTGTAGACGGCTCGAGTGCAATGGATGGTAAAGAGGATCCGTACCTGAGTGCGTTTTACGTTCCAGTAGTTCACGGGGCTTGTGGCTGCTATTCCGCAACTCCTCAACCTCCGTCTCCAGCATATTCACCCTTGGTGCAGATGATGAGGGCTCTCCGACTGACGACGAGGGATCTGCCTCCACAACTGATGAAATGAACGAGCAAAAGTATCATTAGTGACCCCTTGGGTGGACTAGATGCAGGAGAATGGTTCGTACCTGGGTGCGTTTGACGTCCCAGTGGTCCAACAGACTGGTGGCTGCTATTCCGCACTTCCATAACCTCCTCCTTCAGCCCATCCTTCTTCCCCTCTGCCATCCGCCTCGCAGCAGCCTTGTCGTCGAGCCATCGGCGGAGCAGCTCGTTCTGCTCTTGGAGCTGCAATATATTAAGTCGAGGAGTGGCCCCGTCTACTCGAGTTCCCCCGACGCGCTCAGAGGTTACCTCGTCAGTGATAGGGGACGCATGGGAGGACTCTTTCGTGTGGTCCCGTGGCGAATGGTGGTGATGTGGGGGTGTATACCGTGATCTTCCGCAGCAGTCGATGACGGCTCAATGAACGAGGACGAAAGACCTGCTGCCGCAACCCACGAACCTAATTGGATGAATGAGCACCAGTGTGCGTAGTGACGGCTCGACTGCAGTGGATGGGAAGGGAGAGTTCGTACCTGAATGCGTTTGATGTTCCCGCGGTTCACGAGATGTATGGCTGATAATATCCTGCAACCCCCTGACCTGCTTGTCCCGTTCATCCCTCTCCGCCTCTGCCTTCCGCTTCGCAGCGACAGCCTCGTCAAGCTGTCGGCGGATCTCCTCAATCGGCTCTTGGGGCTGCAAGGCACCACGCTGAGGATTGGCCCCATCCACCTGGCTGTCCCCGAGGCGCTCAAGCGATGCCCGAACAGCAGCAGGGGACGCGGGACCTTTCTGCGTGACAGCATGCTTCTTCGCCGGGTGTGGCACCCCCGTCTTGCCTTCTTTATGCTGCTCAGCCTTAGTTACTGTAGCCAACTTCTTCCGCCATGGACGGAATCGCTCGCGGTCTGGACGTGGACCACCACAGACATAGTCGACACATTTGCCACAGCAGTCCATGTCGTCCCAGCTGTCGTCAGAGTCGGCGTTAGATTGTGCGAAACTGGAAGTACGTCCTTCGGGAGAAGGCTTAGAGCGAGTGGAAGGACCGGCTTGAGCAGTGGATGGACCACCATTGGATGGAGAACCTGATGGTTCTGCATGTGATAAGGAGGTACCTGGCTCCGCATTTGGCGAATCTAAACATGTATGTAGAATTATCAATGAAGGTGCGGGGGTGCTGAACGATAAAGAGGACGGATCGTACCGGGGTGCGTCTTAGGTTGTGATGTCTTCAAAGGTCTCTTGTTCTTGTTCTTGTTCCTATTCTTCTTGCCTGATGTAGTCGGCGCGACTGCAATTCGCTGAGTTAATCAAAAACTGTCAAAAGACTAACCGAGGAGCTGATTGAACAACCCTACAATTGCTGCTGGAGCGGTTGCTATCTTGGTTACTGGAGTGCGAATCGAGGATTTCCAAAAACGTCGCTCTTGCGAAGTAGGCCGACCTTCCGTGGTGCGTTGTACAGGAGATGGTGGCGAGTCGCGAGCCACTAGCCCACGCCAGAGACGCTGAACGCGCGTCGCGATCGGTGCTGGGCGATCAAGAGGTCGAGAGATCGCGCCTGTGGTTAACTACAACCATGCGTTAGGCCACACGAGGACGACTTTTAGATGAGTAACGCATACATCTCGGAAGTCAAATTCATCTTGTGCATGGAGACTCGAGAGACCCTTGGGAGCGGGCACAGCTGGGAGCTAGGCCACACGACGGTCAGAATGGCAGGTGCTAAACGTTTGGGATGACGCACGTCCAGTAATGAATCACACACCTGGGACCACGAACGAACGAAGTGAGAAATGGCGTTGGAACAGAGGTGCACGCGATAATCACCTTCTTTCGACTTTCGTCCCACCAGGGAACTCGCCACGTTGACAACTTTCCGTTCCGATCTCCGACTGCCACAAATTCACCAGAGGGGGAGAAAGTAACTGCATATAACCAGTGTTCATGCAGTAGTGGCTGATCGATGGAATCACCAGTGCGTGCATCCCAGAAACGAACAGTTTCATCGAATGATGCGCTGGCAATTTTCGTGCCGTCTGGGGAGAGCGAGAGGGAGAGTACGTAGCTGGTGTGACCTGTCCAAGGTTCTCCAATTAGTTCACCATTTTCGGAGTTCCAACACCGGATTGTGCAATCGTCGTGAGCCGAGAAGAGCTTAGTGCCATCCAGAGACCAGATCACGGAAAGGGTGTATTTATAGCCCATGGGCCCGAGGACAAGCTCGCCACTCTCGACGTCGAATACTCGCATTCCCTCATCGTCTTGGTAACTGCAGGAAGCCAGCTTCTCCCCCTTTGGAGAGAAGCAGAGCGACTGCACATCGTTTCCACCGTCGAGGGAATGTTTGATCTGACCGCCCTCCGTCATCTCCCTAATCAGGATCTTACCTTCGCTACCACCACTCGCAGCCAACTGACCATCTGGTGAAATGGCAATGTAGTGGATACCGGATGGGCCACTTTCCCATTCTTCAATACACTCCTGCGTCTCCACGTCCCACACCCTGATTCTCCCACCACCGCCACCGTTCAATATCCTCTTCCCATCTCTCGTGATTGCAAGACCCGACACCCAGCCATCGTGCTCCATCGACGTCCCTTCTTGCTCGCTCTTCTCCATGTTCCAGATTTTGACCATTTTGTCGTGCGAGCACGTAACGACTCGTTCTCCCCCAGGGAAGTATGCTATTCCCTGGATGCGGTCTTCGTGCGCTGATATCGTGATTAAAGGCTCTGAGGCCAGGTCGACAGACTTTTTCGACGTGTTCGACATCGTTGGGAGAGCCAACAGTGACAGAGGTCTGACTCGGTGAATGAAAGAGTATAGGAGGAGTGTATGCGACAGACTTGCTCAAATGCAAATGGTGGTGAGGGCCCAACCTACAACGTGTTGTGCGCGAGGTTAGTCACCCGACTGTGTCCGCCACTATAGCGCCTTCCATTTAGCGCTGGTGAAACGCGCATAAGACGTAAGTGCTTTAAACTGCTTGATGACCCCTCTGTGTTGCTGACGCACCCAGTGGGCTGACCTGTGGACATGGTGAAGCCTTGCGAGGCGGTTCAAGTCGTCTCAGCGACATTATCATTACTGTCCGTGTAAGTTGACTACTGCAAACACCCAAATACACGATGCTCATCGGATTCGCAGCTCGCTCGTGTCGCATGGCAATGCATGTCATGGATCCCTCCATGTGTATTCTCGACGTTTGGTTACCAATGAAAGGAGGAGCGTCTTTTCTTCTGCATCTCAGGCTCTAACCGTACAATACAGCGCGTCCGTCCCCTCACCCTCAAAAGGTCGACCTGCAAGCCTGCGTTCAACATCGCCGGTTCGCAACGTTCACTGGCTCTGATCCAATTATCCACCATCCGGTACAGCTCAGTACCCTTCAATATTAGCGTCACATGGTACTTGCCCCCTCATACTGCACTACTGCACGGAATAAGGCCCCGAATGCTCGAGGCTGGAAGCAAGATGCACAAGTCCAACGATGCCACATCTTGAAGATTGTATGTCACCCTGTGCCGTGCCTATCCTGACGGGCAGCCGCAGTACAGCGTAGTCTGTCGTCGAGAGTGCACTGTCCAAAAAGCGTCGATGTGAGGTGAGTCGAAACGACCTGCCAGCGCAGTCTCTATCTGAGATGGCTGGACTACACTTGAACAGGGTTTCAAGCATGCACGATGGAGAGCGCTCATCGATGAAGCAGGTCGCAGGATGAGACAAGAGATAACTGCGTCCCGCGGGCGCAAACTCAACCGTCCCTTGGGCAGTGTCCATAGGTCTTTCCACATCGATCTCTGTGAAACCAAGCACACACAGACTCGAACCACCCGCATACACTCTCTGCTCGTGGGGGGAGTAGAACATGTGTCCAAAGATGCGTCCGATTTTCATCTCTGCTCGTACAATGGACGCGGGCGGAGACATTGCGCTCTTTACCGTGCACCGTCAGATCGACGGGTCCGTAACGGTTTACTGTATGACAGTGTATGTGCTATACTGATTCAAGTACACCATCGGTTTCTGGTTCTCGATCTCGGACTTTGATCGAGGCATTGATGAGACAGTCGGTCGTTTCGGCAACTTTCTTACTATTCGTGCGCACACAACCAAGGTGAGCACCGCAGATTGCTGTCCCTCTTTCCAGGAGAGAAGACTCCACCCAACGCTCACGAATGGAAAGAAAATCACCCAAGTTCACAGACAGCGTATGGTACACAAGGTAGAGTAGAAACGTAACATTTACCCAGTGCCATAATATGAAGCATAGATTATATGTCACCGTATAAAGATCGTCGATGAGGGGGCGCGTCACCATGGCCAATGATCTCTATGGAAGGGGAGGAGGTCCCAAGCATGCACGAATGAGGGGGGTCAAACAGGTGGACACGGCACGAGGAGAGTCGCGCGACGAACAGACTCGAACGCGCGCTATAAATCTCAGTGTCCGCAGTTGAGATCGTAGTCGTGCTGTCTTGACTGCTGTTCCTAACCGGCTTCGCCTATAGGACACAGGAACCTTCATCTCAACCGAGCGTACGGGGGCCTCCACAGACTCGAACCACCAACACTACTCCAGTCCTTGGGTCGTAAATGAGGCCAGGTGTCAAGGTTTCAATGTCGATTGACGACCATTACAACGGACACAAGATAATGATAATGTGCACTGACAGTTCGTGCCACACATCGACATCAAACGATGGACTTGTCCATCTGGCCACTCATAACCTCCTCGAGCCACTCCACATCAGTCCTACGCTCGTACAGGATACTATAGGGCTTAGAGTGCGACACGATCGCGGCCGGAAGCTCGAACCCGTTGTACCAATTCGAAAAATCCTCCTTGATTAACGCCTACACGACAGTCGCCACAGAAAGGAACATGGCGCTGTCGAGTGAGAGGAGCCATGTCAGCCCTCGTGTATGATCAGATCGCCGACCGGTTAGCTAAGTTGAGCCCGGGGCATATCCTCCACCCAAAGCCGAAAGAGGAGGCTTGAGATCATTGAAGTTCCCGTCCTGGTCGATCCAGCGGTTGATGTCGAACGTCTCTGGATCGGGGAGCACTTCCGGATCTCTTGGAACACACCTAGAGGGGATGGAAGTCAGGGGCTAGACCAGCTATGTTGAAAGTTAGGTCTATCAATGGCTGCCTGAAACGATGGCTTTGGGAGGAATGTAATATCCATTGTAGCGTTCGTCATCAGAACATCAATGCGTATGTAGCCCGCGATGAACGTACCCAGATAACACCCCTCACGGCACGGTGAGGGACGCCTACCCACGTAAGTCAGTGCGCAATAGCGCCCACCGCCGACAATACGACTTACCCAATGGGTTGATGGGCCTCCAGCGCAGAGATTCTAATATGAATGCATGCAACTTGGTCAGAGTGCACCAGTTCTCAAACGAAGACGCTACAACAATTGTTATTCTTCTTCTGTGGATGCCAGAACATCGGATCTGATTGAACTTACGTGTTTCATGGCCCACGACGGAGTCGACTAGAGGTGGCTCCGTGCAGATAAAAAAAGATGGTCGACAATCTCTCCTCAACCATATTGTTTAATTGAGCGTGCTCGAGGGCCTCTTCGAGGTCGTAGAGAAGGCCCTGGAATTGACTGGCGGGTTGACTGAAAAGGCCCGAGATGACACTCTTGTAATACGGCGAGTCTTGTCTGGATATTGAGAACACGAAGTTTTGACGTGAAGGTGCCGTGACTCAGTGGCAGCGGTGCAGCTCACCCATCATGCGCAGAGCGCCTTTCAGGCATTCGTCTTTTATCCTAGCTGGTAACACCGCGTTCTGCGAGAGCTCTAGAGCACTCGGACGTTTCGCAAGGTCGTGACGCAGGAGCCATGTAATAACTAAGTAACACCTCAACAACAAGCCATCGCTGCATCACCAAGGACCACCTACTTTGTTTATGCCGTGTGGGATGCGCTTCCCAATCTCGAGAAAAGTAAATCTCAGGCTTCCGTAGATCCCCAGTGACGGCGATGCGCTCGTCTCTAGTAGAAAGTGCATAGACCACCTCAAAGAACCTATCTGGAGAATTTCGATAGGGAGAACGGATGACGAGCATTGAATCCATGAACTTACCCCAAGCCATACATGTTGTGATTCCGGGACCTTTCCTGCGCGACGAAACTTCAGCAGCGATGTATAGCTGTGTAACTTGTGTTCCTACCTATGTACGGACAATACCGTTGAGATGCCAGTGACGGGAACACTCGAGTGGTGCTACATATTGAACAGCGACTCGTGCCGGGGAGCGCGCCGGCCTTGGGTTTGTTGGGGAATGTTAACGGGAGCTAAGCCCAAGGCGAACCGTCAAGCTTTCAAACCGGTGAAGAGAACATGCGCCATTCTTTTTTATGTTGGAATGCTGTGTACTGACCAGTTCGCATTCGAGTATATTTCCGCTCGGTATCAACATCTTGATAAGAGCATCTAGTAGGAAGTGAGTTCAAGTGACAGGTAGTATAGTACAGCCCACAACCAGAAAGTCCAATGCCAAACATGGCCTAAACGCCCTTCTCAAGTAGGTGAGATTTATTCCGCGGACTCTATCTGCGCTGACAAAACTCAGGCACCTTGACAGGTAAACATTAGTCAGCAGCTGTACTATACCTGAAAATCGCACGGAATACGCTCTGCAAACTTGCCCCCAAGGCCAGTAGCCACCAGGCACAGTCCAATTTGTTACGGAGAAATACCTCTGTTGTCACGGTACGCTATAAATCTGTACCGAGGATCTGGATTCTGGACTCCGAGAAGCCAAATTTCGGAGAGAGCAGCTCGAGCCCGCGATTCGCCATCAGCCTGATGCCTATCATAGGAGTCGGAGTGTTCCGGGATTTTGGTGGCTGTTAATTCACACGGGTTAATTCACGTGGGTGGATTTGGGTTGATCAACCGTGAATTTGGACAGCTGTCGAATGGGCAGGGTGAATTTGGGGGAATATGGGGTGAATTAGACAACACGAGACTTGAAAGCTTCAAGGACGTCTCTCATCATAGTGATTCCCTTTTTTGACGATGCATGCGATAACCCCACTCCGTATCAGACAAAGGGATGGTGTCACTACAACATCGCTTAAGCTCCCGGAAGATATCATCAAACGCGTTGGCCTGAGCTTGCAGAGAATTTTATGCAACGAATATGGCGACACGTACGAAAATGATAAATCCGGCGTATACAACCACAGGATCGCTTCGAAGGGTCAGGTTCTACAAACGGACACTCCACTGAGGTATGTAGTCATCTTCCATTTCTATTGCAGGGTTTAACATATCACGTATCTAGCAGGGTGATGTAGACAGTTCCTTCGTAGGTGTGAGTACCATTATTGGTCTGCGGTTTGTGCTGTCGTGTGTCCTATGATAGGACACACGCTGATACTCTGGCAAAGGCGAGTCTGAAGGTGGTACAGTATCAATAAGCAAGAAATTGCATGCTCTGGATCTCCTCACGCTGCTGCACGAATATCGTGTGCCGAGTCTCATATTAATATTCCAAAGGTATTGACGTCCATGCATGGTGACCGGATTCGCAACTCGGTTGTATGGCATGGCATTGCACCACGCTCGCTTCTTGTTCTTACTCGCTGGCATCATATGACAATGGTCACGAACGCAGTAGAAGGTGCTCTCGTCGTTTGAATGTCGATCAGAGTGACGAGTGTTTTGCTTCTGCGGATCAGACTCTAGCTGCACAGCACAGTACGTCCTCCCTTTCATCCTCAGAAGTTCTTTCCGAAGGTCGACCCCAAAGCCTCCCCGTAACGTCGCAGGTCCACAACGTTCGACAACTCTGTCATCTAATTATCTACGAGATCAAATCCCCAGACATGTACGTTCCACTCCGCTACTGCTACTAGTGTCTTACTTTACTACCCTCGTACTACACGGAACTGAAGCATCATGATTTACACAGATCGGTAAGACCCCCGATGCTCGCAGCCGGAAATACAGCATATTGTAAGACCTGTTACCCACTGTGCGTGTTACCTTGTGCCATGTGTATCATGAGCTGGTGGAGAGGAGGACTAGGAGCAGCGTCTATGGCCGCGTGTGAGATGAGCCAAAATGTCCGATAATCTCTAATCGGAACGGGTGGATGTCACGGGGGTCTCAACGAAGTCTCCAGTATGCACGAACAGAGTCCCAGCAAAAAGTCACGCAACGAGTAAACCCCCACGCGGAGGATACATCTCGCACGATGGATGGGGACGGGGAATTCATGAGGGATTAGTGCTAGTGTGTGCACCCGCGCCCTCTAATGCAAGCACATTCCAGTTGTCGTATGTGTCGTAGGTGCAGTTACAGTGTCAGCTTTGCCACCCACGAAGCTACTTAGGTGGAATGACGGGAAAGATTCGGCTTGCCAGTCTGGTATGTCTATCGAGGCATGAACTGGGATAGTTAATATTGACTGGAATCGAAGTATAGTATGGTATATGTACTCCTCAGTGGAACGACTGACGCACCAACAAAACATGAACAGAGAGAACCTCGTTGGCAGTCAAAGTAACTAACAAATCAGACTGGTTACGGAGAATAGGAAAACATGTAGTCAGCAAAGAGATGAATCCAAGGAATGCTCGCGCATCACCCGCCTTGCCGATTCGGGGCACTCAGGCTTGTCCAGGTGGCTTGTAGCCCACGTAAAATCGCGCGAAGTTGGATGAACTTTGTTCAGGATCGCTAGAGGAAGTGGAGGAATGGGATGGGGAAGTGGACAGATGAGCAGTCGATGTAGAGGGACCTGCCTCCATAAACGACAAACCTAATTGGATGATTGAGCACCAGCGCGATTAGTAACCAACTTGGATGCAGTATATGGAGAAGAGGATGGCTCGTACCTGGGTGAGTTTGAGGTCCACGAGACGTGACGCTAATAATATCCCGCAACTCTCGCAACTCCTTCTCCAGCCGATCCACTTTCGCCTCCGCCTTCTGCCTCGCAGCAGCCTCGTCATCCAGCCCTCGATGGATCTCTTCGGTCTGCTCTGGTCGCTGCAAGGTACCACCTGGAAGGTTGGCCCCTTGTACCCGACCATCCCCGAGAGGATCAGATGTTGCCTCGTCAGTATCAGGGGGCACATGGGATGCAGCTTTGGTGTGGTCCCATTGGGAGTTGAGATGACGGGGTGAGTCTACACTGTGAACTTCGCCAGGATTCGATGGATGGGATGAGGGCTCTGCAATCAATGACGAGGGACCTGCTTCCGCAACCAATAGACCTAATCAGATGAATGAGTATCGATGGGATTATAGATGGTTCGAGTGGAATGGATGGATTCGTACCTGAGAGCATTTGACGTTCCAATGGTTCACGAGGCTTGTGGCTTTTATACCGCAATTCTTCAACCTCCTTCTCCAGCATATTCACCCTCTCCTCTGCCTTCTGCTTCGCTGTAGCCGCCTCGTGGAGTTGCCGCCGAAGCTGCTCGTTCTGATTTTGGTGCTGGGGGGTCCCACGTCGATTGGCAGCCCCATCCACGGGACTGTCCTGGGGGTGCTCAAGCGTGCCTCGTCAGGGTATGTGTGACTTGTCTGCGTGCGACCGTGCTTCTTCGTCGGGGCATTTACTGTTCTCTTGGTCTCCTTTAGCCTCTGCTCAGCCTCAATCACTGCAGGCGACTTCTTCCTCCATGGACGAAATCGCTCACGATCCGGACGTGGGCCGCCACAGGAATAGTCGAGACACTGGCCACAGCCGTCCATGTCGTCCCAGCTGTCGTTGAAGCCTGCGTTGGATTGTGCGAAGCTGGAAGCACGTATTTCGGGAGCAGGCTTAGAGGGAGTGGATGGACCAGCTTTGGATGGAGCACCTGAAGGCTGTGCGTGGGATGAGGAGGGACCTGCCACTGCATTTGAAAGATCTAATTACAAGAAGTATCAATGACAACTTGGGGGAGATTAGTGATATAGAAGAGATGAACCCGCACCCGTGTTGCTCTGAGGTTGTGGTGGTTTATGAGACTTGCGGTATTTCTTCTCCTTCTTGCGTTTTCTCCGACTCTTGGCGACTATGACCTGCTGGTTAGATCATCGAATGTCAGACAATGATGCGAGGACGTGAACGAGAAATGTTACCTCTGTGAGCTGACCAGCTGCTATCAGGGTGCGGACTGCGGATTTCCAGAAATGCCGGTCCTGCAAAGTGGGCTGAAGTTCTATGGTTGGCTGTGATTGTGTAGGAGAGGACGATGAGCGGCGAGTGACTATCCCGTGCAACAGACGCTAAATGCGTGTTATGATCGGTGCTGGGCGATCAAGAGTCGCGCCGGTGGTTAACTACAACCATGAGTTAGGCCACATGAGGACGACTTTTAGATGAGTAACGCATACACCTCGTAAGTCGAATTCGTCTTGTGCATGGAGACTCGAGAGACCCTTGGGAGCGGGCACAGCTGGGAGCTAGGGCAGACGGTGGTCAGAAGGGCAGGTGCGAAATGTTCGGGATAACGCACATCTAGTAATGTTTCGTAGGCCTGCAACTACAAATACAGTGAGGAATGGCATTGGAACATAGGTGCATGTGGTAATCACCTTTTTTTGACTTTCATCCCACCAGGGAACACGCCATATTGATACTTTTCCATTCCGTCCTCCGGCTGCCACAAATTCACCAGAGGAAGAGAAAGTAACTGCATCTAACACGGATTCATGCCTTAGTGGCTGATCGATGGAATCGCCAGTGCGTGCATCCCAGAAACGAACGGTCTGATCCCATGAGGCGCTGGCAATTTTCGTGCCGTCTGGGGAGAGCGAGAGAGAGAACACCATGCTGGTGTGACCCGTCCAAGGTTCTGCAATTACATCACCATTTTCGGAGTTCCAACACTGGACTGTGCCATCGTTGTGAGCCGAGAAGAGCTTCGTGCCATCGAGGGACCAGATCACGGAGCGGGTGTATTTATAGCCCATGGGCCCGAGGATAAGTTTGCCACTCTCGATGTCAAATACTCGCATTCCCTCATCGTTGCCGTAACTGGAGGAAGCCAGCTTCTCCCCATTTGGAGAGAAGCAGAGCGACCACAGCCTGCTTCCACCGTCGAGGGAATGTTTGATCTGACCGCCCTCCGTCATCTCCCTAATCTGGATCTTCCCTTCGCTACCACCACTCGCAGCCAACTGACCATCTGGTGAAATGGCAATGCACCAGATACTGCCACTTGACCATTCTTCAATACACTCCTGCGTCTCCATGTCCCACACCCTGATTATCTTATCCACGCCACCGCTCAGTATCCTCTTCCCGTCTCTCGTGATTGCAAGACCATACACCTGGCCATCGTGCTCCATTGACGTCCCTTCTTGCTCGCCATTCTCCATGTTCCAGATTTTGACCATGTTGTCTTGCGAGCACGTAACGACTCGTTCTCCCCCTGGGAAGTATGCTATTCCCCAGATAATTGCTTCGTGCGCTGATATCGTGATTAAAGGCTTGGATGTCATGTCGACAGACTTTTTCGATGTGTTCGACATCATTGGGAGAGTCAACAGTGACAGAGGACAGACTCGGTGAATGAAAGAGTGCAGGAGGAGGGTATGCGAGAGACTTGCTCAAATGCAAATGGTGGTGAGGGCGGTCAGTGACCCGGCTGTGTCCGCCACTATAGCGCCTTCCATGGCCATTTAGCGCCAGTCAAACGCGCATAAGACGTAAGTCCTTTAAGACTGCATGATGACCCCTCTGTGTTGCTGACGCTCCCAATGTCCACAGGTCAGCCCACCCCAGGCAAGCTGAAGCCTTGCGAGGCGGTTCAAGTCGTTTCAGCGACATTATAATTACTGTCCGTGTAAGTTGACTACTGCAAGCACCCAAATGCATGATGCTCATCGGATTTGCAGCTTGCTCGTGTCGCATGGCAATGCGTGTCATGGATCCCTCCATGTTTATTCTCGACGTTTGGTTATCAATCAAAGCGAGGAGCGTCTTTTCTTCTGCATATCAGGCTCTAACTGTACAATCCAGCGCGTCCTTCCCCTCACCCTCAAACGGTTAACCTGGAAGCCTGCGTTCAACATCGCCGGTTCACCACGTTCACCAGCTTTAATCCAGTTATCCTTGAGAGATAACCACCCGGTACAGCTCAGAACTCTTCAATACTAGCGGCACATGGTACATGCCCCCTCATACTGCTCTACTGCACGGAATAAGACCCCGAATGATCGAGGCGGGAAGCAAGTTGCACAAGTCCAACGACGGCTCACACAATGCTACATCTTGAAGAATATATGTCACCTTGTGCCGTGTCTATCCTGACGGGCAGACTAGGTACAACGTAGTCTGTCGTCGAGAGTGCACTGTCCAAAAAGCGTCGATGTGAGGTGAGTCGAAACGATCTGCCAGCGCAGTCTCTATTTGAGATGGCAGGACTACACTTCAACAGGGTTTCAAGCATGCACGACGGAGAGCGCTCATCGATGAAGCAGGGCACAGGATGAGACAAGAGATAACTACGTCACCCGGGCGCAAACTCAACCGGGCAGTGCCCATAGATATTTCCACATTGATCTGTGTGAAACCAAGCACACAGGGACACGCGATCCTCCTCTGGGACGTCCACAGACTCGAACCACCCGCATACACTCGCTGCTTGTGGGGCAGGTAGAACACGTGTCCAATGATGCGTTCGATTCTGACCTCTGTTCGTACGGTAGGCACGGGCGGAGACATCGCATTCTTTGCCGTGCACTGTCAGATCGACAGGTCCGTCACGCTTTATATGCTATCTACTGATTCAAGCACACCATCGGTTTCTGGTTCTCGATCTCGAACTTTGACCGAGGCATTGATGAAACAATCGATGGTTTCGGCAACTTTCTTACTATTCGTGCACACACAACCAAGGCGAGCATCGCGGATCGCTGTCTCTCTTTCCAGGGGAGATTGCTCCAACCAGCGCTCACGAGTGGAAAGAAAATTCCCCAAGTTCACAGACAGCATGTGGTACACTAGGTAGAGTAGAAACGTAACGTTTACCCAATGCCCAATATGAAGAATAAATTACATGTCACCGTATAAAGAGCATCGATGAGGGGCGCGTCACCATGGCCAACGATCTCTATCTGGAAGGGGAGGAGGTGCCAAGCGTGCACGAACGAGGGGGATCAAACAGGTGGACACGGCACGAGGAGAGTCACGCGACGAACAGACTCGAACGCGCGCTATAAAACCCAGTATCCGCAGTTGAGATCGTAGTCGTGCCGTCTTGACTGCTGTTCCTAACCCATACATCTTCGCCTATAAGACACAGGAACCTTCATCACAACCGAGTGTACGGGAACCTCCACAGACTCGAACCACCTACATTACTCCAGTCCTTGGATCGTAAATGAGACCAAGTGTCAAGGTTTCGATGTCGATTGACGACCATTACAACAGACGCGAGATAATGATAATGTGCACTGACAGTTCGTGCCACATCGACATCAAACGATGGACTTGTCCATCTGGCCGCTCATGACATCCTTGAGACATCCCACATCAGTCCCAGGCTGCTACAGCATACTATACGGCTTGTGGGGCGACACGATCGCGGCCGGAAGCTCAAACGCGTTGTACCGATTCGAAAAGTCCTCTTTGATTGTGAACGACCACACGACAGTCGCCACAGAAAGGGACATGGCGCTGTCAAGTGGGAGGAGCCAATGTCAGCTTGTGCTGCCGGCTGATAAAGACTATTGTGTAAGTGCGTAATTGTTAGACAACGACAAGCATACCCTTCGGCGCGAGCCTCGTTCGATTGCAAAAATTTGTGCAGGAATTTGGCGACTGCACTCTGGTGCTGAAACGCATCGGGGTAGTGTGATCTCTTCGGACACTCACCGAGATTCTGCAAGAGTTGGATAGCATAGTCCGGAAAATAGTCGCACATTCTTCGCCGTGGGTTGGTTCAAAAAAATAGGGGTGATGATGATATAAGCAGGTACATAGGTGGGTCATGGAGCTGCAGGCAGATTACAAGACTTGTCAACGGGCTGGTGACTCTACGTCCAAAAAGATGCGTTCGATTTTGGCCTCTGTTCGTACGATGATGGGGCGGAGACATCTCACTCTTTGCCGTGCATCGTTCCTGGTTCTCACTCATTAGCATCTGAGTCTGTCTTTAGAGTTCAAGGATCGCGTTGGAACCCGGAACGATGCTGCAGACACATTGCGGGACTTGCTCAGTGACTGGCTGGTGACTGACTGATCGGGGGAACATCCACAACAATGAAGTTCGGGGCAGTTGCTCTGACACACTACCAGCAACTGCTCAAGTGTGGCCACCATGCAGTCCTGTTCTGCACTGAGTGTCTAATTACTAGATCATGCCTGTGTCACCTTCCTTGTCGCAGGGACAGCTGGAGTTTAAGCCTGGCGCGAATGCACCCCAAGGCGACGACTAGACATTCTGCATGGCTCAAGGCTCAGGGCTCACCTGTACCAGACAGGCACGTTCGAGTACGTCGAAGAAGAAGGCGATGAATGCGTCAGCAAGTGTACGACGGCACAACTCTCTGAGATTTGCATGTGCCAGATCCAGATGCAGTTACCAACCTCCAGTCCATCCCCGACCCCGTCGAACACCGCTGGTGCGGTCCCGTGCGGGATGCGGATGAACCGAGACCCGCATCGCTTGCTAGTCTGGGACCCCGTGTGGGAGGGCTGAATATCAATGGTGAGTGGTGAGTGCGGGAAGCAAGGATATGGATGGAACGTATGCAGGTGGTTCCATTCTGTGGAGGTTCCCACACGCTTGGTTGAGATGAAGTGGTGTCTTATGGGTGAAATAATGACGCATGGGCCAGGAGCCCGCAGTTAGGGTAGCCACGTCTACAGTCTTGACTGGGTATACTTGGTTTTATAGCGTGTCTCCGAGTCTGCTCGTCGTATGACACTTCTCGCTAAGACTCGCGCGGTCTCCACCTCTTCGATCCTCCACGCTCGTGCAAGCTTGGGACCTCCTCTCGTTCCAGATAGATATCACAGACCATACCGACACACCCCCATCGACGCTCTTTATATGGTGACATGTTGTCTATCTTTCATATTGTGGCATTGCGTAAATGGCACGTTTCTGCTCTACCTATCTGTACCACTCGGGAACTGCCGCCTGGCGTCGGCAGAAACCTTGCTTGTGGCTCACATCAGGAAAAAGTCAGGTAACTATATAGCTCCCGGTAGTTTACATACCTGGCATAGCGCTGTTGCTTCCCCCCCTTGCCTGTAGTGCAGTGTAGCAGAGTAATTTACTCAACAGGGAACTATGGACAGCAACGAGTAATGTTGACATGTAGCTGTGCTATGTACTCAGGTTGGGGCATTGTACTATGTCGTGCAATATAATAGCATGTCGCCAACTAGTAGTATAAAATGGCACCTGACATTGCACCATGCCTGACGCTGCACAGCAGACTATAATAACATGGGAGAACAGTACAATGGTATTCATGGGTATATGACTACTAGATATCATAGTAGGCGGGAATTGGAATGACGCAGAAAATAAAAGGTGATGGGACTGAATTGAACGAGGAGGAAACATGTGGAGGGGGGAAAACGTAACATTGCCTTGGGTATAGACGGGAAGAAAGTATAGGCAGGTGACAACACAGACAGCAGGAAATCACACCTCCCGATCATCATTCTCATCATTCTCCTCTTGCCCCTCTTCGTCATGTGCATGAGCCTCTTGTGATTCGTCTGCTTGCCATTGCAGCTCAAGCTCGTATTCACGCAATGCCTCGTCAAATGCATCTGAGCTGACAACTCGCATGTTGGGCTGAGTCGCTTGTAGGTCATCTGCTCCTGAGTAACACCTAGTGGTGCCAGAATTAACCGCAATCTTGTTGACTCGAAATGGCCAACTCACCTTGCTATATCATGGATAGGGTTCAGCAGGGGTTTTGATAACCCCTGGGGGTCAGGGGTAGGGGTATATGGGGGTAGGGGTAGGGGTCAGAATGTATTTACCCCTGTACCCCAAGCATACCCCAGGGGTCACTAGCTGATTGGGCCATCAACTATATAGAACCAATCCTAAACCTTGATATTATATCAAAACCTTAAATCATCCTAATAGCCAGGTGGTCGTGCACCCTTATCACTGTGTCCCGAAGCTTTACATCATGACCCCAAAAAGGATAACAAAACCCACTGAAAAGGTGCTTGCCATGGCTGAAGAGAATACTCGAGGTAAAAGGAAGACTGCCGAGGGTTCGGGGGCTGTACAACCATCAAAGAAGGCAAGGGTTACCACATCTCAAGCGACTTCAGATGATAGCATTTCAAAAATCACTGTGGCGACATCAGGCCCAAGCCATCGGGCCACTGTGCGTACTGAGGAAGAGGAGGCGGCATTACATGCCGATGACAACATTGATGCCACCCTCGAAACCCCAGATGATGATCCAGAAGAGTCTTCCGATGGCGAACTCGGTATTTTCCCCGGAAGTTGGTTTGTTTACAACTCAACTAATTCTACTTCTATAGCGAGACTTATGAAAGACTGGAATTCACCTATTTATGCCTTTTACGAACCAGTCCCAACCATCGAATACGAAAACGGGCGTCGTTGCCATGTGTTCAAATGTACTGCACGAGGTTGCAAGCATCGTGTGCGCCGATACCTTGATAAAAGTGATGCAACATCCACTGGCAACATGCGGAAGCATGTTAAAAGCTGCTGGGGTGAAGCTGCATTGGAGACGGCAATGGATGCAGGCACAACAGCGGCTGCTCGTGATGGCCCTGTTCAAAGTATTCTCAATACCGGTTCAATCAAGACATCGTTTGAACGCAAAGGGAAAGGCAAAGTGACCTACTCCCACCGCCAGCACACCCGCACAGAAACGAAGTACGAGCATATTAATATTATAAAAAAAATCTTACATTATTTATAGGGCTGAACTTGTACGATGGGTGGCAGAAAGCTTGCGTCCATTTGAGATTGTGAACGATCAACGTTTTCGTTCATTGATGAAGACTGGGCGACCTGAATACTACATACCATCTCCTTCAACTGTATCTCGCGATGTGAAGCAGGTCTTCATAAAGACACGCAATCGTATCGCCCGCATGCTACAAGTAAGCCAAACTCATATTGCACCCTGAAAATGATTCAGAATGCTAAAAATTAAAAGAATTACGAAGGCGAACTTAATTTCACCACAGACGCCTGGACGTCTCCAAACCATAGGGCCTATGTTGCAGTCGGCGTACATCTAGAGCATGAAGGGCAACCTCTTTCAATGATCCTTGATATTGTCGAGGTGGCGAAGGTAAGTAGATTGGACTTACAGCGTAAATGATAAGGCTGATGAGCCTCCAGTCACACAGCGGTGTCAATCTTGCACAAGCGTTTGCAACAATTCTACGAGATTTTGGAATATCAGATAAGGTGAGTACCATGTCATTTGCTGGGAGAGATAGAAGGCTCACTTGTAAAGTAGATACTTAGTATCACTGCTGACAACGCGTCATCAAACGACACGCTTGTTGCTGAGCTTGCTGAGCTTGTTGCCCACTTCGGAGGAGAAACGAACAGGACGCGTTGCTTTCTGCATATTGTCAACTTAATTGCGAAGTCATTGATCCGTGAATTTGATTCACCGAAGACGCAAGGACTTGGGGATGATATAATCAGTAGCACAGACGACGAATTGGATGAACTTACAAAGGACCTTGACTTGGAGGACAGCCTCACGCGAGAAGAAGACCCCGACAGGGATGAGGAGAAGGACGATAATGAGGAGGGCTGGGTAGACGAGATGATGTTGTTGAGTGATGAGGAGCGTGCACAGCTGCAAGGTAACATTGCTCCAATACGCTTAGCACTTGCGAAGGTCAGCGAAAAATCATGGAAAACCTTGAAACATACTCCTGATACTAGTTTTCCTTTTCAGCTTCGAAAGCTTGCCTTCAAGATCATACATTCCACGACTATCTTGCTGCCCACATGGAAAGAGATACTTGCTGAATTCAAGCTGGCTGTCCGAATAATGCCGCGTGACGTGTCGACTCGATGGAATTCAACATTCGATATGCTGGAATTTGCTCTGGAATACAGGCAGGGGATCGATGCGATCACCGACAAGCGGAAATTGGGACTGGGTGTATACGAGTTGCAGGAGTACGAGTGGACACTGATTAAACAATTGCGGGATGTGTTGAAGGTACGTTGTTACATGTCACGGTGTCACAGTGACACTCACCAAACACTCGCTGCCACAGATCCTCAAGGATGCAACGTTGTACTTTTCACGCCAGACGCCTAACCTCGCCATGGTAATCCCTGCGATGGACCATATCGACAGTGTGTTTACCAACTGCATGCTCAAGAAGCAAGTTCTCGACTCTGCAATTCGCGCAGCACTGGGCCTTGCAAAGCACACATTGAATAGGTATTATTCCCTCACAGACTCGTCTGACGTCTATCGTATTGCTATGGGTGCGTGTATAAAAATGTTTGTTCAAATTAGCTCTGACAATTCCATATTCCAGTTCTCCATCCGCGACACAAGCTTGCGTACTTCAAGGCTGCAGGATGGGCGTCTGACTGGATCAACACTGCAGAAGAACTTGTTCGTGCCGAGTTCGAGCGCTCGTATGCGCCGTATCCAGTCGTTTCTGAGAAGAAAGCACTGGGAGAGGCTCATGATGTTGACGAGGTGCGTCATCATTCCCTCACAATAATGTTTTTATCTAACTACAAGGCGCTTACACTCAGGGTGAATCTGACAACATATTCGACAGCCTTCCAGCGCTCGCAAAAACTCAAAGTTCGTTGTCGTCTAACGAGCTCAAGGCTTACCTCAATACCGACCTCGAGGACGTGACCGACGTTATCGCATGGTGGCACGGTCATCGCAAGACCTATCCGCGACTCTCCCGAATGGCGCTTGATTATCTCACCATACCTGGTATGCTTTGCATCCTTTCGTTGTTGAGAAGATCATTGACAATATGGTATTAGCAACCTCCGTCGATGTGGAACGCATTTTCAGCCGTGGCCGCCTCCTTCTCTCATACGTTCGAAACCGCCTTTCTGCACAAACGACTCGTGCGCTGCTTTGCGTTGGACTGTGGAGCCTCCTGGGATTGGTGAAGGATGATGACGTCTTGCGAGTCGCAACGCTCCCCGACGTTGAAGGGGAAGAGGAAGAGCTTGAGGAAGGGTGGGATTCAATCACTGTCAACTAGTATTTTTCATTGCATCGCTTGTCAGGAATGGTTTATTGGAATAGCAGCTGAACGTGTCGAACGAGCCCGGAACTCTAGGATAGTATATAAGTACAGTAGATTATCTACACAATGTATCATTCCCGCTATGGAACCTGCGAGACCCGTGAGACCCGTGAGACCCGTGACATTACCCACTACCCCTGCAGTACCCGCAGGGTTACCCTTTACCCTCAGCACTGATATCTCCCATACCTGGTATGCTTTGCATCCTTTCGTTGTTGAGAAGATCATTGACAATATGGTATTAGCAACCTCCGTCGATGTGGAACGCATTTTCAGCCGTGGCCGCCTCCTTCTCTCATACGTTCGAAACCGCCTTTCTGCACAAACGACTCGTGCGCTGCTTTGCGTTGGACTGTGGAGCCTCCTGGGATTGGTGAAGGATGATGACGTCTTGCGAGTCGCAACGCTCCCGACGTTGAAGGGGAAGAGGAAGAGCTTGAGGAAGGGTGGGATTCAATCACTGTCAACTAGTATTTTTCATTGCATCGCTTGTCAGGAATGGTTTATTGGAATAGCAGCTGAACGTGTCGAACGAGCCCGGAACTCTAGGATAGTATATAAGTACAGTAGATTATCTACACAATGTATCATTCCCGCTATGGAACCTGCGAGACCCGTGAGACCCGTGAGACCCGTGACATTACCCACTACCCCTGCAGTACCCGCAGGGTTACCCTTTACCCTTCAGCACCCTTGGGTATAGGGGTAGGGGTAGCTGGGGGTAGGGGTAGGGGTCAACATCAGGATACCCAAGGGTTTACCCCTGCTGATCCCTAAGTGATTGTTGGCAGGCATGGTATCCTAAGTACAATCCGAAAATCGACTACTGTATCATAAGGAACAAGATGTGAATACTAGATCCATGATTACTTCCTTTGTTTAGCTAAGACCTCATCCATCATCAGCAAAACCCTAAGGTAAGATACAGGCCTGTACAGTACTGCACAGTGGGTCACAGCAGGTCACAGTCTCACAGCTAAGTCCCCCCTGCACAGTGATGTGACAGCATTCCCACAGTTTCCCCACAGCAGCTCACAGCAGCTCACAGCGGCTGACAGCATCACGGCACCTGTACAGCACTGCACAGTGCTGTACAGTACTCAACAGGCTCAATATTTTCTAATTACTAGTTCTGGTTCTACTGGTTATACTGTGTGAGGTCTAACATTTACTATATTCATGTATCTAGCTACAACAAAAACTATATAATATCTAACACGAGCGGGTGAATGAAGTACGATTTGAGGCGATGAGACTGATTTTAAGGTGGCGGGCTGGTCCTGAGGCGACAGGGCTGATTTTGAGGCGATGGAGCTGACTTTAACGTGACGGGGCTGACTTTAACGCGACGGGGCTGACTTTAACGCGACGGGGCTGATTTAACGCGACGGGGCTGATCCTGAGGCGACGGGGCTGATTTTGAGGTGACATGACTGTTTTTGAGGCGACGGGGCTGACTTTAGCGCGGCGGGCTGATCCTGAGGCGATGGGGCTGGTTTTGAGGTGACGGGAGTGATTTTGAGGCGACGGAGCTGACTTTAACACAATGGGGCTGACTTTAACGCGACGGGGCTAACTTTAACACGACGGGGCTGACTTTAACGCGACGGGGCTGACTTTAACGCGACGGGGCTGATTTAACGCGACGGGGCTGATTTAATGCGACGGGGCTGATTTAACGCGACGGGGCTGATCCTGAGGCGACGGGGCTGATTTTGAGGTGACGTGACTGTTTTTGAGGCGACGGCGCTGACTTTAGCGTGACGGGGCTGATCCTGAGGCGATGGGGCTGGTTTTGAGCTGACGGGAGTGATTTTGAGGCGACGGGGCTGATCCTGAGGCGATGGGGCTGTTGTTGAGGCCTCAGAGCTGACCTTAGTGCGATGGGGCTGATCCTGAGGTGATGGGGCTGGTTTTGAGCTGACGGGAGTGATTTTGAGGCGATGGGGCCGACTTTGAGGCGATGGGGCTGATCCTGAGGCGATGGGGCTGATCCTGAGGCGACAGGGCTGATCCGGAGGCGACGGGGCTGTTGTTGAGGCGACGGGACTGTTTTTGAGGTGACGGAGCTGACCTTAGCGCGATGGGGCTGATCCTGAGGTGATGGGGCTGGTTTTGAGCTGACGGGAGTGATTTTGAGGCGATGGGGCCGACTTTGAGGCGATGGGGCTGATCCTGAGGCGATGGGGCTGATCCTGAGGCGACAGGGCTGATCCGGAGGCGACGGGGCTGTTGTTGAGGCGACGGGACTGTTTTTGAGGTGACGGAGCTGACCTTAGCGCGATGGGGCTGATCCTGAGGTGATGGGGCTGGTTTTGAGCTGACGGGAGTGATTTTGAGGCGATGGGGCCGACTTTGAGGCGATGGGGCTGATCCTGAGGCGATGGGGCTGATCCTGAGGCGACAGGGCTGATCCGGAGGCGACGGGGCTGTTGTTGAGGCGACGGGACTGTTTTTGAGGTGACGGAGCTGACCTTAGCGCGACGGGGCTCATCCTGAGGCGATGGGGCTGGTTTTGAGGTGACGGGAGTGATGTTGAGGCGACAGGGCTGATCCTGAGGCGACGGGACTGTTTTTGAGGCGACGGAGCTGACCTTAGCACGACGGGGCTCGTCCTGAGGCGATGGGGCTGGTTTTGAGGTGATGGGAGTGATGTTGAGGCGATGGGGCCGACTTTGAGGCGACGGGGCTGATCCTGAGGCGACAGAGCTGTTGTTGAGGCGACAGAGCTGACCTTAGTGCGATGGGGCTGATCCTGAGGTGATGGGGCTGGTTTTGAGCTGACGGGAGTGATTTTGAGGTGATGGGGCCGACTTTGAGGCGATGGGGCTGACTTTGAGGTGATGGGGCTGACTCTGAGGTGATGGGGCTGACTTTGAGGTGATGGGGCTGACTTTGAGGCGACGAGGCTGATCCTGAGGCAATGGGGCTGATGTTGGTGACGGGAGTGATTTTGAGGTGTCAGGTATGTTTTTGTGAGGCGCCGGGGCTGATTTTGAGGTGACGGGGTAGCAGGTCCGTGCTTGAGGTGGCGGGTGTTGACATCGTGAGGTGAAGGGTAAGCGGTGGTGTAACGTGTTGAAATTGAACGGTCACGCGTGACGTGACCTAAACGACTGAAAATTTTGACAAGTCCACGCCATTAGGATAATTATGCTACACTTTTATTACTAATAGTAGTAGTAGTACTACTGTTGCCTCTGTGACGAGCTGTCGAATTAGCCGAGACTGTCGTGAGCTGTGAAACCTTCGGAAGCTGTGATCTGCTGTGATAATAGTGATATGTTGTCAGAATGCTGTCATAATGCTGTCATAATGACAAAACCTGTGACCAAATCAGGGTTTTGCTGATGATGGGTACATGCGCGGGTACGGGTGCGGGTATGACTGCTGATACCCAGGGGTATACCCGTGCCATTCCCTAGCTATTTGTCAACCTCGGCTGTCCATATACTACGGTAACAAAGCACTACATTATGTGATTTCATTCCGCATCATCCAGATCTCCTCATGTTCTTATCCTACCTAAAGCCTTCAATCAAGTCACTAATTGATGTCTCTTACCCCTCTGAACTGCACCTGAGTGAACCTCAAAGATCCGCGGACTCTATCTACGCTGACAAAACTCAGGCACCTTGAACAGGTATGTACACATTAGTCAGCAGCTGTATAACACTGAAATCGCACAGATACGCCCTGCAAACTTGACACCAAGGCCAGTAGCCACCAGGCACAGTCCAATTTGTTACGGAGAAATAGCTCTGTTGTCACAGTATGCTATAAATCTGTACCGAGGACCGAGAAGCCACAGTAATTTCGGAGAGAGCAGCTCGAGCCCTGCGATTCGCCATCAGCCTGATGCCTATCATAGGACACACGCTGATACTCCGGCAAAGGCGAGTCTGAAGGTGGTATCGACAAGCAAGAAATTGCGTACCCTGGATCTCCTCACGCTGCTGCACGAATATCGTGTGCCGAGTCTCACATTAATATTCCAAAGGTATTGACTCGGACGTCCATGCATGGTGATCGGATTCGCAGCTCGGTCGCATGGCAATGATGGCATGGCATTGCACCACGCTTGCTTCTTGTTCTTACTCGCTGGCATCATATGACAATGGTCACGAACGCAGTAGAAGGTGTGCTCGTCGTTTGAATGTCGACCAGAGTGACGAGTGTTTTGCTTCTGCAGATCAGACTCTAGCTGCTGGTACAGCACGTCCTTCCTTTCACCCTCAGAAGTTCTTTCCGAAGGTCGACCCCAAAGCCTCCCCGTAACGTCGCAGGTTCACAACGTTTGACAACTCTGTCATCCAATTATCTACGAGATCAAATCCCCGGACATGTACGTTCCACTCTGCTGCTACTAGTAGTGTCTTATTTTACTACCCTCGTACTACACGGAACTCAAGCATTTACACAGATCGACAAGACCCCAATGTTCGCGGCCGGAAAGACAGTTTATCGTATGACACGTTACCCACCGTGCGTGTTACCTTTTGCCGTGTGTATCATGGGGAGGAGGACTAGGAGCAGCGTCTGTGGCCGCGTGTGAGGTGAGTCAAAGTGTTCTATAATCTCTAACTGGAACGGGTGTCACGGAGGTCTCCATGAGGTCTCAAGTATGCACGAGCAGAGTCCCCGCAAAAAGTCACACAACGAGTGAACTCGCACGCGGAGGATACTTCTCGCACGACGGACGGGGACTTGGACTTGAGGGATTGGTGTATTCACCAGCGCCCTCTAATGCAAGCACATCCGAGTCGCCGTACGTGTCGTACGTGTCGTACATGCAAGTACAGTGTCGGCTTTGCAACTAACGATGTTACTCATACGGAAGGACGGGAATGATTCGGCTTGCCAGTCTGGCATGTCTATCGAGGCATGAACTGGACAGTTACTGTAATATTGACTGGGGTATGGTATATAGTGGGAGGACTGATGTATGGCACGAACAAAAAATGACCAGAGAGATTGTCGTAGCCGTAGGCAGTGGAAGTAATTAACAAATCAGAGTGGTTTCGGAGAATAGAAAAACATTTGAGGTCAGCAAAGAGATGAATCTAAGGAACGCTCGCGCATCACGCCACTTGCCGACTCGGAGCACTTAGGCTCGTCCAGGTGGCTTGTAGTCCGCATAAAATCGTGCGAAGTTGGATGAACTTTGTTCAGGATCGCTAGAGGAAGTGGAGGAGCGGGATGGGGAAGTGGACAGACCAGCAGTCGATGTAGAGGGACCTGCCTCCAAACCTAATTGGATGATTGAGCATCAGCGCGATTAGTAATCAACTAGGATGCAGTACATGGAGAAGAGGATGGCTCGTACCTGGATGCGTTTGACGTTCCAGTGGTCCACGAGACGTGACGCTAATAATATCCCGCAACTCCTTCTCCAACCGATCCACTTTCGCCTCGGCCTTCTGCCTCGCAGCAGCCTCATCGTCGAGCCGTCGGTGGATCTCCTCGATCTGCTCTTGTCGCTGCAAGGTACCACCTGGAACGTTGGGTCCGTGTACCCGACTGTCTCTGAGATGCTCAGATGTTGCCTCATCGGCATCAGGGGGTGCCTGGGAGGCAGCTTTGATGTGGTCCCATTGGGAATTGTGGTGACGGGGTGGGTCTACGCCGTGAACTTCGCCAGGATTCGATGGAGGGGATAAGGGCTCTGCGATCGATGACGAGGGACCTGCTTCCGGAGCAGACACAGATAAATGAGCACCAATGTGACTATGGACGGCTCGAGTGGAATGGATGGTAAAGAGGGTCCGTACCTGAGCGCGTTTGACGTTCCAGTGGTTCCCGAGGCTTGTAGCTGCTATACTGCAACTCTTCAAACTTCTTCTCCAGCATATTCACCCTCTCCTCTGCCTTCTGCTTCGCTGTAGCCGCCTCGTGGAGTTGTCGGCGGAGCTGTTCGTTCTGATTTTGGTGCTGAGAGGGAGAACGTCGAATAGCGGCCCCTTCCACGGGACTGTCCCGGGGCTGCTCAAGCGGTGCCTGGTCAGGGGATGCGTGACTTGTCTGCGTGCGACCGTGCTTCTTCGTCGGCGCATTTGCAGTCCTCTTGGCCTCCTGCAGCCGCTGCTCAGCCTCAATCACTGCAGGTGACTTCTTCTTCCATGGACGAAACCGTTCACGATCCGGACGTGGGCCGCCACAGAAATAGTCGAGACACTTGCCACAGCCGTCCATGTCGTCCCAGCTGTCGTCAGAGCCTGCGTTGGATTGTGCGAAGCTGGAAGCACGTCTTTCGGGAGGAGGCTTAGAAGTAGTGGATTGACCGGCTTGAGGAGTGGATGGGCCGGCTTTGGATGGAGCACCTGAAGGCTGTGCATGGGATGAGGAGGGACCTGCCACTGCATTTGAAGGACCTAATTACAAGAACTATCAGTGACAACTTGGGGGAGATGAGTGATATAGAAGAGACGAACCCGCACCCGTGTTGTTCTGAGGTTGTGGTGGTTTATGAGACTTGCGGTGTTTCTTTTCCTTTCTGCGTTTTCTCCGGCTCTTGGCGACCACGACCCGCTGGTGACATAATTGAATGTCAGACGATGACGCGACGACGTGGGCGGGGATTGTTACCTCTGTGAGCTGACCGGCTGCTATCGGGGTGCGGACTGGGGATTTCCAGAAACGCCAGTCTCGCGAAGTGGGCTGAAGTTCTATGGTTGACTGTGTAGGAGAGGACGACGTGCGGCGAGTGACTATCCCGTGCAACAGACGCTGAATGCGTGTTATGATCGGTGCTGGGCGATCAAGAGGTCGAGAGGTCGCGCCGGTGGTTAACTACAACCATGAGTTAGGCCACACGAGGACGACTTTTAGATGAGTAACGCATACATCTCGGAAGTCGAATTCGTCTTGTGCATGGAGACGCGAGAGACCCTTGGGAGCAGGCACAGCAGGGAGCTAGGCCACACGACGGTCAGAATGGCAGGTGCTAAATGGTTGGGATGTCACGCACGTCCAGTAATGAATCATACACCTGGGACCATGAACGAAGTGAGAAATGGCGTCGGAACAGAGGTGCACGCGGTAATCACCTTTTTTTGACTTTCGTCCCACCACGGAACACGCCATATTGACAAATTTCCGTTCAGTCCTCCGACTGCCACAAATTCACCAGAGGGAGAGAAAGTAACTGCATCTAACACGGATTCATGCAGTAGTGGCTGATCGATGGAATCACCAGTGCGTGCATCCCAGAAACGAACAGTGCTATCCCATGAGGCGCTGGCAATTTTCGTGCCGTCTGGGGAGAGCGAGAGGGAGTTCACTGCGTGAGTGTGACCCGTCCAAGGTTCTCCAATTAGTTCACCATTTTCGGAGTTCCAACACCGGATTGTGTGATCGATGTGAGCGGAGAAGAGCTGAGTGCCATCGAGGGACCAGATCACAGATTTGGTGGATTTATAGCCCATGGGCCCGAGGATGAGTTTGCCACTCTCGACGTCGAATACTCGCATTCCCTCATCGTCGTCCACACTGCAGGAAGCCAGCTTCTCCCCGTTTGGAGAGAAGCAGAGCGAGTCTACACGTCTTCCACCGTCGAGGGAATTTTTGATCTGACCGCCCTCCGTCATCTCCCTAATCAGGATCTTACCTTCGCTACCACCACTCGCAGCCAACTGACCATCTGGTGAAATGGCAATGTAATAGATACCGCCTGGGCCACTTTCCCATTCTTCAATACACTCCTGCGTCTCCATGTCCCACACCCTGATTATCTTATCCACGCCACCGCTGAGTATCTTCTTCCCGTCTCTCGTGATTGCAAGACCTAAGACCCAGCTACCGTGCTCCATTGACGTCCCTTCTTGCTCGCCATTCTCCATGTTCCAGATTTTGACCGTGTTGTCGGCCGAACAAGTAACGACTCGTTCTCCCCCAGGGAAGTATGCTATTCCCCGGATATCGAATTCGTGCGCTGATATCGTGATTAAAGGCTTTGAGGTCAGGTCGACAGACTTTTTCGACGTGTTCGACATCGTTGGGAGAGTCAACAGTGACAGAGGTCAGACTCGGTCAATGGAAGAGTGTAGGAGGAGAGTATGCGACAGACTTGCTAAACTGCAAATGGTGGTGAGGGCACCCACCCTACAACGTGTCGTGCGCGAGGTAGTGACCCGGCTGTGTCCGCCGCTATAGGGCCTTCCCTTTAGCGCTGGTCAAACGCCCATAAGACGCAAGTACTACTTTAAGACCGCATGATGACCCCTCTTTGTTGCTGACGCACCCAATGTCCACAGGTCAGCCCACCCCAGGCAAGGTGAAGCCTTGCGAGGCGGTTGAAGTCGTTTCAGCGACATTATCATTACTGTCCATGTAAGTTGACTACCGCAAACACCCAAATGCATGATGTTCATCGGATTTGCAGCTTGCTCGTGTCGCATGGCAATGCGTGTCATGGATACCTCCATGTTTATTCTCGACGTTCGTTTACCAATCAAGGCGAGGAACGTCTTTTCTTCTGCATATCAGGCTCTAACTGTACTATACAGCGCGTCCTTTCTCTCACCCTCAAAAGGTCGACCTGAAAGCCTGCGTTTAACATCGCCGGTTCACAACGTTCATCAGCTCTGATCCAATTATACATGAGAGACAACCACCCGGCACAGCTCAGTACCCTTCAATACTAGCGTCACATGGTACTTGCCCCCTCATTACTGCATGGAATAAGCCCCCGAATGCTCGAGGCTGGAAGCAAGATGCAGAAGTCCAACGACGGCTCACACAATGCTACGTCTTGAAGAATATGTGTCACCTTGTGCCGTGTCTATGCTGACGGGCACACTAGGTACAACGTAGCATGTCGTCGAAAGTGCACTGTCTAAACAGCGTCCATGTGAGGTGAGTCGAGGCGACCTGCCAGTGCAGTCTCTATCTGAGATGGCTGGACTACACTTGAACAGGGTTTCAAGCATGCATGAAGGAGAGTGCTCATCGATGAAGCAGGGCGCAGGATGAGACAAGAGATAACCACGTCACGCGGGCGCAAACTCAACTGTCCCTTGGGCAGTGCCCATAGGTCTTTCCCCATCGATCTGTGTGAAACCCAGTACACAGGGATGTGCGCTCCTCCTCTGGGACGTCCATAGACTCAAATCACCGCATACACTCGCTGCTCGTGGGGGAGTAGAACGTGTGTCCAATGATGCGTTCGCTTTTAATCTCTGCTCGTACAATGGACGCGGCCGGTGACATTGCGCTCTTTACCGTGCACTGTCAGATCGACGGGTCCGTAACGGTTTACTGTATATGCTATCTACTGATTCAAGTACACCATCGGTTTCTGGTTCTCGATCTCAAACTTTGATCGAGGCATTGATGAAACAGTCGATGGTTTCGGCAACTTTCTTACTATTCGTGCACACACAACCAAGGCGAGCACCGCAGATCGCTGTCTCTCTTTCCATGGGAGAAGGCTCCCACCAACGCTCACGGGCGGAAAGACAATCACCCAAGTTCACAGACAGCGTATGGTACACTCGGTGGAATAGAAATGTAACATTTACCCGATGCCACAATATGAAGGGTAGATTATATGTCACCATATAAAGAGCGTCGATGAGGGGCGCGTCAGCATGGCCAACGATCTCTATCTGGAACGGGGGACGGTCCCAAGCATGCACGAATGAGGGGGATCAACAGTATCCGCAGTTGAGATCGTAGTCGTGCTGTCTTGACTGCTGTTCCTAACCCATACATCATGGCTTCGCCAATAAGACACGGTGAGCTTCATCTCAACCGAGCGTGCGGCCCTCCACAAACTCGAACCACCTACAGCACTCCAGTTCTTGGATCGTAAATGAGACCAGGTGTCAAGGTTTCAATGTCGATTGACGACCATTACAACGGAGGCAAGATAATGATAATGTGCACTAACAATCCGTGCCACATCGACATCAAACGACGGAATTGTCCATTTGGCCGCTCATGACATCCTTGAGCCACCCCAAATCAGTCCCAGGCTGCTACAGCATACTATACGGCTTGTGGGGCGACACGATCGCGGCCGGAAGCTCAAACGCGTCGTACCGGTTCGAAAAGTCCTCTTTGATTGTGAACGACCACACGACAGTCGCCATAGAAAGGGACATGGCGCTGTCAAGTGGGAGGAGCCAATGTCAGCCTGTGCTGCCGGCTGATAAATGATCAGATTACTGACCGGTTAGCTAGGTTGAGCCCGGTCATATCCTCCGCCCAAAGCCGAAAGAGTAGGCTTTGATATCATTGAAATTCTCGTCCTGGTTGACCCAGCGGTTGATGTCGAACGTCTCTGGATCGGGGAGCACTTCCGGATCTCTTGGAACGCACCTAGAGGGGATGGAAGTCAGGGGCTAGACCAGCTATGTTGAAAGTTGGGTCTATCAATGGCTGCCTGAAACGATGGCTTTGGGAGGAATGCAATAGCCATTGTAGCGTCCGTCATCAGAACATCAATGCGTATATAGCGTGCAATGAACGTACCCAGATAACACCCCTCGCGGCACGGTGAGGGACGCCTACCCACGTAAGTCAGTGCGCAATAGCGCCCACTGCTGACAATACGACTTACCCAACGGGTTGACGGGCCTCCAACGCAGTGCTTCTAGGGTGAATGCATGCAACTTGGTCAGAGTGCACCAGTTCTCAAGCGAAGGCGCTCCAACAATTGTTGTTCTTCTTCTGTGGATGCCATAGCATCGGATCTGATTGGACCTACGTGTTTGTGGCCCACGACGGAGTCGATTAGAGGCGGCTCCATGCAGATAAAAGATGGCCGACAACCTCTCCTCAACCATATTGCTTAATTGAGCGTGCTCGAGGGCCTTTGCGAGGTCGTAGAGAGGCCCTGGAATTGACTGGCGGGTTGAGACTGAAAAGGGCCGAGAGGACACTCTTATAATATGGCGAGTCTGGTCTGGATATTGAGAACACGAAGTTTTGACGTGAAGGTGCCGTGACTCACTGGCAGCGGTGCAGCTCACCCATCATGCGCAGAGCGCCTTGAAAGCATTCGTGTTCCATCCTAGGTGGTAACACCGCGTTCTGCGAGAGATCTAGAGCACTCGGATGTTTCGCAAGGTCGTGACGCAGGAGCCACGTAATAACTAAGTAACACCTCAACAACAAGCTATCGCTGCATCACCAAGGGCCACCTACTTTGTTTATGCCGCGTGGAATGCGCTTCCCAATCGCGAGAAAAGTAAATCTCAGGCTTCCGTGGATCCCAATGACGGCGATGCGCTCGTCTCTAGTAGAAATTGCATAGACCATCTCAAAGGACCTATCTAGAGAAGATCGATGGGGAGAACTGACGACGAGCTCTGAATCCATGAACTTACCCCCAAGCTATACATGTCAGCCCACAGGATGCTGGGTAGGTGTTGCAACAAATCTTGTAGTTATTGTGGTCAGATATTGCATGATACACAGTAACTTACACTAGCCATACTCTTGCACCTGTGTTGCAATATGTAGTTATATATGTTGCAACACTTTCATGCAATGTGTTGCAACATTGTTAGTTTGTTGCAATATTACAATTAAATATTGCAATACTTTAATGCCCCCTGTTGCAACACTGCTCCGCTATTTTGTGATTATGTAAGTGATCTAAAAGTGGTTAGAAGTGTCCAAAACGCGGTCAGAACACCTGTGACTCCCACCCCAGAACTGTAATTAGAATAGATAATGCCGAGCTGTCACACTTCTAAGTAGAGGGGAATAAGCCGACTGACTGCCTCCTTCAATATTTCTTCAATAATGAGTGACCTTCGCCATCTCCGCTTCGCGCGGACCACCTACAAAATACAGACCAACTTCCCAACACCAGGTGCGGAATGGGACCTAATGATCGCCTGAGAGCACCAGACAACACAAGAACCGCGCACGACCACAACAGCCGGACTTGTCCTCGCCACGGCTATGGACAAGCGCGACTGAGCCTACCAAGACGGCCCGACGTAAGAACCGATTTCCGCAGTGAAAATACTAATACAAAACGATGAATAACACTCGCACAACCATCCCTCACACGCTTAAAAGACACCTGCGCGGAAGATGAATCACACCTAGCACTATCAGCAGACAAGCACAACTTGGTGCGTCCTGCCAAGCGAACCACAGTGGAGTCAAACGAAAGGGTCTTCGTTGGGAATTACACCACCGACGACCTTCAACTATGGTTCGACACTTCGCTCATGTGTCCGACCTTAGCCCAGCTATGCCCTCCGTATAGATAAATGGAATACGGTGAGCAGCTCGCACATGAGGCGACGCGATGGACGCATTTATTAACGCGCCAACTGCTTCCCATAATCACGGCACGCACGATGCCCTGATATAGCGGCCCTTCGCAACCAGACCAACATGAAAAGCTTTGGACACCACTACGCGAAACGACCAATAAAATAGGAAGCATCGCCACAAAAGCACATTCCAGGAACAGACCGCTTCGCTGCAGATCCCGTCTGCACATCGACCAACTAAACACCGGATCTCCATGACCACTGCTCGTAGACCGATGCGTCACCTACATCCAACCGAGTCATGCCGCTGCTCACCAGGAGTATGACCGGTCAGTGAGTATCGAGTTATAATGCCTCTTCGCTGAACAACCTAGGCTTCGCGAACTTATCGGGCCTCAAACAAGTGAGGAACCGGTTTCAACATTGCGAGCATCCGGTGCCAGGTATTACTCATGGGCTCACTCCGCGGTGGTAATTAGCTCATCCCATGGACCTCCTAACAAGATGGTTCATGCTGAGGAAGAGATACAGTGCCTCAATATCGAAGCACGGCGCCTCCTCACCTACATCACTGATGAAACCTACCTTCCACACTGCGAGGCACTCCTCAAGGCTAAACACCCTGCACTTGCCATCAAGTGCACTACGTCGAAAGAATGCGGTCGTTGTAATATGGCCATATCCAGCGCCTTCACGACCTCTCAAACTCCCTGGATTCAGTGGTACCTTCACTGTGGGTGTCAGCACTCAAACTGGCCCGGGCGAGAGTGCCAGTATCCCGCATGTGGTCATTCTCCTTCCTTGCTTGCTCCACACTTCCCTTGACAGCCCAAGGGTTTCCGTTACCACCCGAAATCAGGATAGCATAGAAAGCCCTTGAAGAGGAAGAGGACGCTGAAAGGGATGCGGAGGAAGCTTTCCTGGCTGTCGAGAGTGTCATTGAGATTGCACTGACCTGTAGTACTATAACAACAATTTCTATGTGTCCGAGTCGTATCATACATGCCTAGCTATATATATATTGGTTTCTCCACTGTAGATAGTTGCACGAAGAGACCATGAAATTGAAACCATTCCTCCACAAGATATCCTGCTCGTCGTCGGCGACAGTGAGCTCGATGTCCGCACACTGTCTGTGACGTTGGCGACGTATCGCTTCCACTGTCGCCTGTCAAATGTCGGCTACGCTTGCCGAATCGCCAAATATAGTAAGTATATGTTGGACTACAAAAGCTCTGATTTCTCCAT